>CAXHTJ010000889.1:0-22913 GCA_964019445.1 Populus tremula | reverse complement strand
GGCTGGGCCAGCATCGGGCTGGCCCAGTGCCTTAAAACCCAGCGGGGGGGGAGAATTATTTTCTCCCCCCCCCGCCCCTGCATGCAACATGCAGGAGCCAGGCGAAAACAAAGAAAAAAATGCAAAGGGGGTGATGTGCACCTGGCGTGGAGGCGACCGTTGGTGGAGCTGCGGTGTCGTGGCCTCGAGGACGGCGGCGCTGTGGTGTTGCTGCGGCGGAGAGAACAGATTTCCTTCCTCTTCCCCTCTTCCTTTCCTTCCTTTCTCTTTGTTCTGTTTTCTTTTCTTTTTGTTTTTTCGTTTTATTCTTTTCTTCCCCTCTTATCTCGCTGGTTTCTACTCTCCTTCGGTCTCGTCCCTCTCTCTTTTTTTTCTTCTCTCTCTCGGTCCTCTCTCTCTCCTCTCGCCTCTCTCTATTATAAGCAAAAAGGAAACGGCGTGCCTTCGTTATGCGCCTTCAATCACGCAACGGCTGGTCGACCATTCTTGCTTTCGGTGGTGGTGGTGGGGGACGAGGAGAGAGAGGCGGGAAGTTTTGAAATTTTTCCTTTTTTCTTTCGTTCTGTTCTGTGAAACGGGGGAGGAGGAAGATGAACAGTGTCGTTCAAAACGACACCGTTCTGATCTTCCTCTCTTTTTTTTTTTTTTTCTTTTTTTATATATATAATATGAAACGGCGTCGTTTTGGGTAAAACGCGCTGTTCATTTAAACGGCTAAACCTCAAATCAGTCCTCCAAATTCGGTCCCGTCCCCTTGTTGCCGCCTTTTTCACTTTGGTCCTTGGCCTCTGATTTATGCAATTGAGCCCCTAATTGATTAATAAACTTTTAATTTCTTCAATTAGGCCCCTGAACCGAATAATTGCAGCCCTCCATTTACGCGCCTCTTGCAATTTGGTCCCTGGTTTCGAATTTTCTTAAATTAAACCCCTAATGGCCCTTAAACTTCAATATTTATGCAATTGAGCCCCTGATTTGACCCAATAAATTCCTAAAAAATATATTTGGCCCCAGAACTTAAATTTCTCCAAATTAAAGCCCAAATGACTTAAAATCAATTTTCTTGGAATCAAATCTTCTATAAATTCAAATAAAAATCCAATTAAGCCCATAAAATCCAAATTTGGGCTTTCTCCCTAAAATTCAAAAATTTTCCTTCTCAATAGGGCTTCATCCTTCAAGAATATACTGTAAAAAATTCAATCCTTGTATTTTTAAAATTCCTTGACCAATTTTCTGACTGCTTTACGGGCGCTTCTGCTTCCGGTTATTTTCCTAACCTCTTTGGCTATTTATTTATTTTTCAGGGGACCCAAAATGGGTTACAACAGATGCCCCTCTTTATAATACTTACGGAGCATGGGTTTTGCGCAGTAAGTGTTATAAAGATAAACCCAAAACGGCACTCCCGAAACTGATCTGGTCGAAGCTTGATTGATTGAAACTTTGTCCTTTTTAACAATCCTCCTTAACCCCAAAAGACCAATGATCGAAACTTAGTCATCTCGAGATCCTTATCCAGCGATCCTCTGAATTCTTATTTTAGTTTGATCAACATGGAAATCCCTCCGAGATCTTATCTAGTGATCTTCTTTAACCTGGAATCCCCTCCGGCGATCCCTTTACTCATAACCAATACAAAAAATGTGTGTGTGGTCTCATTATGATGGGTGACCTGCCCGAGTGGAAAAGAGAAAGAATGGTCTCATTCTTTGGGTGACCTACCCAGGGGAAAGGATGGCCTCATTATTATGGGTGACCTACCCAGGTAAAAAAAATGAGAATGGTCTCATTCTTATGGGTGACCTACCCAGAAAATATGGTCTCATTGTGATGGGTGACCTACCCAGAAAATATGGTCTCATTGTGATGGGTGACCTACCCAGAAAAATATGGTCTCATTGTGATGGGTGACCTACCCAGAAAAAGGAAGAGTGGTCTCATTCTTTGGGTGACCTACCCAGGGGAAGGAATGGCCTCATTCTTATGGGTGACCTACCCAGATAAACAAAAAAAATGGAGAATGGTCTCATTCTTATGGGTGACCTACCCAGAAAAGTATGGTCTCATTGTGATGGGTGACCTGCCCAAATAAAAATATGGAGAAAATGGCCGTGTTGTAATGGGTGACCTACCCAGAAAAATGTTGGTGAGGGCTCAAAGGCGCACTCGAAAAGAGGTAGGGTTTAGAAAACGCACTACCCGAGAAGTGAGGGCTCAAACGGCGCATTCAAAAAGAGGTAGGGTTAGAAAACGCACTACCCAAAAGTGAGGGCTCAAACAGCGCACTCGAAAAAGAGGTAGGGTTAGAAAACGCACTACCTGAGAAATGGTGATGAAATCCCGATCTGACAAATGTTGAAAGCAATATATTATGGTTAATATGCATGTATGTTTTTGTTACCTATCTTGGAAACATAGGTCCCCCTTTCATCATAAACCTCTTTGCTCTTGTTTCAAGCTTTTCTCATGAACCGAAATATCTTTCATGTCCTTTTAGTGAAGAGATCTTTGGTTCCTTATGGGGCCCTTTCTTGCTCCATTGAGTTTTGCGCCAAAGGAAAAAATTGGTTTTGTTCATGAAAACTGAAACCTTTGATGCAATTAGCAAATTTTATAAAAGATGCTTTTTTTTTTTTTTTTTTTTTTTTTTTTTTTTATTATGATATCCCTTTTGGGATTGGGTTTACTATGAACCCCTATGTGCATGTTGTGCACCTTTTGCCCCCTAGTGTGATGTGCGACTATATGTCAAGTAGATTTGATTTAGTCATGCCAAAAAAGATTCAAAATGCTATGAGATCATATGTTAAATACATATATAAAAGGAAACTTTACAAAGAGAATTCATGGCCGAAACTTATATTTATTATTTTTTTTTATTGATTGGGAAATTATGAAATACATCAAGCGTAGTATTTCTTTACAGAGTCGGAATTCACAGGCCTAGCTAGATCTTCTCCATCCATTCTAGACAGTAACAAAGCTCCTCCTGAGAATGCTTTCCTCACCACGTAAGGTCCCTCGTAGTTAGGTGCCCATTTACTCTGATCTTCTCCAGGTAAAGGTAATATTTTCTTTAGTACAAGATCTCCTTCGTGGAATCCTCGAGGTCGAACCTTCTTGTCATATGATTTAGCCATCCTTCTTTGGTAGAGTTGATGATGACAGATCGCGGCTATCCTCTTTTCACTGATCAGATTCAACTGTTCATATCTAACCTTTGCCCATTCTACCTCTTCCAACTCAGAGTCTAACAACACTCTCAATGATGGGATTTCCACTTCTAAAGGCATCACCGCCTCCATTCCATATACCAACATACGGGGTCCTGTTGAGGTTCGAACTGCGGTGCGATATGCATGAAGGGCAAATGGCAACATCTCATGCCAATCCTTATAGGTGACTACCATCTTCTGAATAATCTTTTTGACATTCTTGTTAGCAGCTTCTACCGCACCATTCATCTTTGGTCTATATGGCGAAGAATTGGAATGCTTGATTTTCCATTTAGTGCAGAGCTCTATTATCATCTTGCCGTTGAAATTCTGGGCGTTATCAGTTATAATCTTTTCTGGTGGCCATACCGACATATCAAATCTCTCTCAATAAATTTCTTCACCACTTTTTGCGTCACATGAGCAAATGACCCAGCTTCTACCCATTTTGTGAAGTAGTCGATAGCCACTAGAATAAACCTATGACCATTGCTGGCTTTTGGGTTTACCGGTCCGATCACATCAATTCCCCACATTGCGAAGGGCCATGGAGATGTTAAATTAAACAGAGGAGCCGGAGGAGCATTGATTTTGTCACTGTATACTTGGCACTTATGACATTTCCGGACATAATCGATACAATCCTTCTCTAACGTCATCCAGAAGTACCCGGCTCTTTGTATCTTCCTGGCCATCACATGTCCACTAGCATGAGTTGAGCAAATCCCTTCATGGACTTCCCGTACTGTGCTTTTTGCCTCAAATTCATCCAAACATCTCAACAAAGTCCCGTCAAATGATTTCTTATACAAAATCTCCCCATCAAGATAAAAATCCATTGCCAATCTTCTCAAGGTCTTTTTTGTCGATTTTGGATGCCCCCATGGGATATGCCTGGTTTTGGATGAAATTCTTGATATCATAGTACCACGGGTTTCCATCCACTTCTCTTTCGACTGAGCAACAATGAGCAGGGTTATTTCTGATATTGATGTGTACTGGTTGTACCTTGTGCCCAAAGTCTATCTTGGCCATAGATGCTAGTGTGGCCAAAGCATCTGCAAACTGGTTCCCTTCCCTTCCCAGATGGGTGAACTCTATTTCCTCAAATTCTTTAGCTAGCTGAGACAGGTATTCTTGGTAAGGCCTTAACTTCTCTTCTTTGGTTTGCCATTCTCCTTTTACTTGGCAAATAATCAGCATTGAATCTCCATACACATCTATCTTTCTTATGTTCATCTCTAAAGCAGCCTCTAAACCAAGAATACAAGCTTCATACTCAGCCGTGTTGTTGGCACACCCGAACTGCAGCTTAACTGAAACCGGATACTGCTTCTTATCAGGAGAGATTATCACTGCTCCCGCTCCGTTACCACATACATTTACAGCACCATCAAAGTACATAACCCACCAATCTGATTTCTCTTCCTCGATTGCAAACACATCTTCATCTGGAAAGTCAAAGTTTAACGGCTCATAATCTTCCATAGCATGGTCAGCCAGGTGATCGGCAATAACACTCCCTTTCACGGCTTTCCTCGTCATATATACTATGTCATACTCAGCCAAAAGAACTTGCCATCTTGCAATTCGGCTAGATAGATAAGGCTTCTCACAAATGTACCTTAACGGGTCTAACCTGGAAATTAACCATGTAGTGTGATACAACATATACTGACGTAATCTCTTTGTAGCCCATGCTAGTGCGCAGCACAGCTTCTCAATCACAGTATACCTAGACTCATATTCCGTGAACTTCTTGCTTAGGTAATAAATGGCCCTTTCCTTCCTTCCGGTTTCGTCATGTTGCCCAAGCACACATCCCATTGCTGTTTCGGTTACTGTTAGGTATAAAATCAATGGCCTTTCTGGTACGGGAGGAACAAGCAGAGGTGGATTTAGCAAGTACTGCTTGATTTTCTCAAAAGCTTTATCACACTCTTCATTCCATATTCCAGGGTTCTTCTTCCTCAACAAACGAAAGATCGGGTCACAAGTCGCGGTTAAATGGGATATAAACCGAGCGATGTAATTCAACCTTCCTAAGAACCTCTCACCTCTTCTTCTCAGTCTTGGGGGTGGCATAGATTGAATAGCTTTTACTTTTTCAGGATCCACTTCTATCCCTTTGTCACTCACCACAAACCCAACAGCTTACCGGATTTCACCCCGAATGAACACTTTGCTGGGTTAAGCCTCAACTTATATTTCCTTAATCTTTCAAATAATTTCTTCAATACTTGGACATGATTCTCTCCCTCTTTAGATTTAGCAACCATGTCATCCACGTATACTTCAATCTCTTTGTGCATCATGTCGTGAAACAAAGTCACCATAGCCCTTTGGTAAGTGGCCCCAGCATTCTTTAAACCAAATGGCATGACTTTGTAGCAAAAGGTTCCCCATGGTGTTACAAAGGTCGTCTTCTCCCTATCCTCTGGCGCCATTCTTATCTGATTGTAGCCTGAAAACCCATCCATGAAGGAATATGTGGAGCTGCGTGCTGCATTATCAACTAACATATCTATGTGTGGTAAAGGGAAATTATCTTTAGGGCTAGCCCGGTTTAAATCCCTAAAGTCCACGCAAACTCTGATTTTACCTTCCTTTTTGGGTACCACCACTATGTTTGACACCCATTGTGGATACTTCACTACTTCCAAAAAACCAGCGTCCCATTGTTTTTCAATTTCCGCCTTTACTTTGATTAAGACCTCCGGATGAGTTCTCCTTAACTTCTGCTTAATCGGCTTGCATCCTTCCATCAGTGGTATTCTATGCACTACAATATCCGTATCCAGACCAGGCATATCCTCGTAGGACCAGGCAAAGACATCCACATAATCCTTGAGCAGTGCAATCAACTCTTCCTTTGCTTCAGGGGTGATCAAAGTCCCTATCTTCAGTTCTCGCTTGATTTCTTCATTGCCTACATTTATGGTTTCAAGTTCCTCTTTAGCGGGCCTCCAAGCCTGTTCGTGTTGTTCTATTAATTTTGTGAATTCCCATATGTTTTCCTCTTCCCATTCCTCATCTTCTACAGCCACTATGTATTCTTTAAATTTTGGCCATTCATTCTCAATGTAAAGTGCAGGTGTTGTTGTGGAGGATCCGCTTTCAGAGTTCCTGAAAGCGGAAAGTGATGTGTAAATGCATAGTAAGACATCAAGATGAATTTTGAAAATGCATGATCTCATTAAAAAATAAAAGATTGGCTCACGACAAAATAAAATCCCATTGACACCTTGAGCCTCGATTGTCAATGAATAAAAACAAAACAGAGAAAAGGTAAACAATATAATCCAACCATCATTGTTGATTACATTTTAAAAACCAATGGAGCTTCTTGGGTCTCCCAATTCTGGAACTTCTCCCCTTCGGCTAGCTTCCGGACAAAAGTCTTGACGGTGACTTCTTCCAAAGTCTGGATGGTCAATTGTGGCAGCTCTTCAATCCTCCTTTCGGACTCGATTTTCTCAGCAATGTCCTTGACTTGATCTTCCTCCAGAGTGTTTATGTTCATTGAAGAAAACTTTTGAAAAAGGTCTCCATGTCCCCCATCAGGTTGTATCACATATGCGGCCTTTGGAAATGAAATCTTGATTGGAGGGATGACTAAGTTTTCTTCTACAGGCTTCCTTCCTTCCATCCTAGCCATTCTCTTCTCCCTTCTTGCACCAGCAGCTCGTTTGTAATCCTCTTTCTTGGGCTTATATCCAAGCCCAAACCTCTGTTCTGCAGCTTTCAATTTGATTATACCCTTCCATTCAGGCCTTCTTTGCTCCATATCGTATGGGAAAGGAATCTTGTTTTTCAAAAAGATTTTAGCGGCCATTTTAGTGGCTTCAGAGATTTCTGGCTTTCTCAACACAGTGTTCTCGGGCACCCACTCGGTATTCACAATCTCAAATGCATGAAGGTTTCCGTCCCTACAATCTTCTGCTTCAATGAATGGAACCGCCACATTTCTTACCATCGATATAGTCTCCTCAGCCTTAACAGTAACCAGGACACCGTTGGCAATGTACTTTAAACATTGATGTAGCGAAGAGGTGACAGCTCCCGCAGAATGTATCCATGGCCTTCCTAACAGCATGCTATAAGAAGGGTGGATATCCATCACTTGAAGGGTTACTAGAAAGACTTGTGGACCCACAGCTAGTTCTACCTCAATTGACCCCACAACTGGCCTTGATGAGCCATCATATGCTCTTGCCGTTATCACACTGGGTTGCATGTGTGAGGGATCTATTGGCATTTCATCCAGCACATGCCTTGGTAGCACATTCAGGGCCGAGCCGTTATCAATGAGAACCTTGCCGACGAGGCAATCCTTGCATCGGACCGTGACATACAAGGGCTTGTTATGTCCAGTTCCTTCAGCATCGAGTTCATCTTCCGTGAAATACAAGTAATTGGCAGCATGGATCCTCCCTACCAGATGCTCCATAGTCTTTTGCTCAATATCTTGGGGCACATAGGCCTCATTCAGTACTTTTTGCAAAGCATTACGATGTGGCTCCGAGCTGAGTATTAAAGACATGATGGAGATCTTAGCAGGGGTCTTCTTCAACTGATCCACTATACTGTACTCACTATGCTTCATTAGTTTCAAGAACTCGTTTGTTTCTTCCTCGGTCACAGGTTTATTCACCTCAAACTCTTTATCGAGGTCCAGTACCTCCTTGCCTTTAGCCTTTCTTTGTCTTTCTAGCTCTTCAGGTGTGTAACAACGACCACTCCGAGTTAGCCCACTTATCTCCGCTCGAAACATTGGCAAAGGAGCTTCAATATTCGAGGTATAACCATAATCTCCAGGCACCGCTCCATAGTTTACTTTGCTTGCATAGGAGGGCCTAGTTAATACCAGTTTTGAGCGACCATTAGCTGTTGATTGGATTCTACATTTCTCTATCATCCCTACCTCTTCATTGTCACTTATGTCCTCAATCCTCAACTCTCCTAGAGCCAGCATTCTTGCAACTTTTTGATGAAATTCACTGCATTCATCAATGTGATGCCCTTCCTTTTTATGGAAAGGGCAAAAGTTACTTTCCCCTGTGCAGTACTCAGTCGTTTCTTCCAAATGTCCAGACTGTACCAACATCAGTATAGCTTGGCCATGTCACTTTCAACACCCTCTTTTTGCTACCAATCTCCATGGTATTCACTCCTCCCCTACCATCAACATGTTTAGGTAAAGGGTTTGAATTCTGATTAGGCGAATCCTCAAAAGTGACCCATCCCACTTTGATCAGTTGCAACACCTTTCTTTTAAAAGCAAAGCAAGACTCAATGCTATGGCCTGCGTGACCAGCATGGTATTCACAAGTCACCTCGGGGTTGTACCAGGCAGGGAAAGGTGGTGCATAGGTGGTATGGGTAGGGGAGCTATCTGCCCAATACTCAACAGCTTGGCATACAACTCTTTTAAGGTTATGGTAGAGGAGGTAGTTGTTCTTCTGACGGTTGCTTATCCTTTCTTTGGTAATTGTGGTGGTTATTTGCTGGGAATTTATTTGATTGGCTGGTTTGGAGTGGGGGTTTGGAAAAGTTAATACTAGTGACTCGGGGGTAGGTATTTGATAGTTTTTGCTTTCTTTTTCTAGGTTGTTCACCTCAATTTCTTTCTTCCTTCCAATGAAACCTCTCTTCTCTAGAGGTTCTGCAATTCTCCACTTCGGATCCCTTGTTCAATCCTCTCGGCGATCCGCACGACATCATAGAAATGTTGTGCTGAACTACCCATAAGGTGTTCATAGTATGGAGCCCTGAAAGTATTGGCAAACAAAGTCACCATTTCTGTCTCTATCAGCGGAGGTTGCACATTGATAGCTTGGTCTCGCCACCTTTGAGCATAAGCCCTCACGGACTCTTGACTTCCTTTCTCCATGCTGATCAGACTGGTCCTATCAGGAGCAATCTCTAGGTTAAACTTGTATTGCTTCAAGAAAGCGTCCGCCAAGTCTGTCCACTTCCTGATCCTAATATTGTCCAACCTCATATACCAACTGAGGGCCGATCCGGTCAGGCTATCCTGGAAGAAGTAAATTAACATTTTGTCGTCGTGGATAACCTCTGCCATTTTGTTATAGTAGGAGCGGAGATGGGTCTTCGGGCATTCCATCCCAGTATACTTAACAAACTCCGGCACTGAACTTCTTTGGAATGACAATATTAGGTACTAAACATACCTCAGCGGCCCTAATTGGGTCAAACAAATCATTTCCTTCAATTGCCCTTAGCCTCTCTTCTAGGGCAGTCCACTTATCATCTCCTTCATGATTAGAGAATTTAAATCTGTGGATCTTCGTTTGTTAAATCCATTGTAATAGGGATTTGGATGGGCCGAGCAGGACTCTGCTTAGTTGGTGTATTTGCCCCTATGTTTATAGGTGCGACAGGATTTGAGCTGCTGCTGGTGCTTCATTAGGTTGAGTAGATGTTCCTTCTCCATCTTTGGCTCTCAATATCTGCTCTAACATACGAGTTAGGTTCGCCACATCATTCCGAACTCCTTCAAGTTCTCTTTGGTACTGAGATTCGGGTTGTGACCTTCCTTCGTTTTCCATTCTTGCTCTTTGCCGAGTGTAGTGGACTTTGGAAGGGGGACCTATGTTTCACGATCTGGAATGCATATGATAAATTAAAAATATGTGATGAGAATGTGATGCATATGTAATGTGTATATATGCATATTTTATGAGCTGATTCATGACTTTCGTAACCTTTAAGCAAGATTTCTGAGTTGACCCGATTACCATAAAGGAGGGTTTGCCAAGTTCTTATCATAGTGGCTTACCAAACCCATTAAGAAAGGAAATACGTCATGGACTTCTTATAAATAACAAACTTGCTCATACAAAACAATAATGGGAAAGAGAGTCCTATACATTGCTACCTCTAAAAAGCATTTCCTCTATTAGCTAAATCCCCAATAAAACAGGCCATTGCCCCCATGTATTCTCGATACTTTGAAGCATCATTTCCGACTTGGGTGGCTTGTTGTTGCAACCTTTCTGCATAACGGGCTACTTGCTCAACCTGTTTTTCCATGTGTCTTATTCTGGCATGGAATACGGTGTTATCTTCGATTATTGCTTCGTTGCTGGCTCCTAAGGCTTCGTTGCTTCTTTCCAATACTCGCACCATACCCTCTGATTGTGCCAACTTATCTCTTGTTCTTTGTAGCTCTTCCTTTTCATATCCAGCTCTGCTATTTTGGAATTGATTTGAACTGCAAAGCTGTCCATGTAGTCTTGGCATTCTTGACGCTCTTGCTTAGCCTTACTCATCTCTTCTTCCATCTCGAGTAGTGGCTTCTCAACTCCCTTAACTCTTCTTCTCGTACCTCGATCTCCGCTTGTAAAGCCCTCATCCTTCCTTTTGAAGACTCAGCTCTCTTCTGGTAATCTCTCATGTCAGACTCAGCGGCCATTCTTGCATTTCTTTCTTCCTCTAGTTGCACCATGTATTGAGCTCTAACCTTCCTTTCTTCTTCTATGTCGAGGTTGGCTAGACGATTCTTCTCCTTTTCAACTTCTATTTTCTTTAAAAGAAGTTTCCTTCCCTTCTTCAAAGAATCCATTGTCTCCTTATCAACATTCACGCCTTTTGTTGCCCTCTTAACCTTAGCCAATTCTTTTTCTGCTATCCCATTCTTCTTGACCAACTCATCATAATCAGCTATTCGATTCCTTAACTCAGCCTGGACCCCCGTTGTTATGTCTTCAGCTACCTCAGCCCTTTTCTGCCATTCCTTTAGAGACATTAGCTGCTTCTCTTGTTTTTCTAACCGCTGATTCAAGAAAACCCTCATCGTATTTTCCTCCTCTAGCTGGTTCTCTAACAATTGTTGTCGCCCCTTACTTTTGCTGAGTTCTATTACACACTGATCTAGCTGCTTTCTTAGATCTTCCTCATCATCCTTTCTTTTCCTTTTCTGTGTTTCTATCGCTGCCTCTGACTGTTCTTGTGTAGAGAGACCCTTTACTTCAGAAAAATCCTCATTCCTCCAAACTGTATAATTATGGCTGAATGAGGTTTCAAAATGCTTCCTTCTTCTCTTTTCACCTTCACGGGTCTTTCCCAATCCTGTCGGATAAGCTCCATTTCTTTGATGAACGGTTGGTGCTTGAATAACCCAATGAAATCAGCTAAACCCAAGGTTCTTGGCGTATATTGCATTCCGCCTAACTGCCTTGTTACGAGGGCGGGCGCATAGCTGATGTAACCAGTTACACCAATTAAAGGAACCCATATCTTGCTTCCGCAGCTCATTGTGCAAATAGCGTTGTTCATCCACGGTGCTTTCCATTTGAAGTTGCTACTTGGCAATGCTGCATACTTATCCCTCCATGCCTTCTCATCCCAATTCTTCCAAGTCTCATCTATGGTAATCTTTAACGGTCGCAAGTCAAACCACCAAAAGTTGTTGAAGATGTCTCTTGGTGCTTCGATATGACTGATTATCCATAGGTACAACATAGGGACGCAGCACCTCATAGCTCCTTTTCCATGTGTTCGGCAGTGATTAAGAGATAACATGGTTTCCCCCAAGATGGCTGAGGAAGGATTGATCCGGTCATGCTCATATTCGATGAAGACACTCGCTGCTTCTAAACTGATGACCCCAATTTCAGAAGGGAACAACACTAGCCCAAAAATGGCGAAGGCCACCAACCTATATCGTTCGTCTCCCAACTTGCCTTCTTCGGCATTTTTCTTCATTCGAGCTTCAATGATCTTCCATTTAAAACCCCCTTCAGCAACTCTACACTGGCTGATCTTTCCTAAGCCTAATAAACTGACTACTTCCGAAGCTGTATCTTCAAATCTGCGTCGGCGGTAGATTCGGCAGTTGTCATTTGGAAAATCCAGGATTCTCTCATATTCTTCCAAGGTGGGTGTCATATCGATGTTTCCAAAGGTAAAGCACGATAACTGGGATCCCAAAAATTCAGAAGGGCTTTGATCGCCGCTGCTTGTACAGGCAATTCATTATTTGTGCAATCCTCCCATATCGCCTTTCAAACAGGGTCTCGTCAACATATTCCATGATAGGCAATAACTTTCCTAAATCGTTTACCATGTGATTTACCTTGGTAATGCATGGTAACCCACTAGCATCGATTCTTGGGCATTTTCCTTCGGCAATCTGAGCCAACTCAGACTCTTGTCCATATTCTTGGAAAGAGAGGTACTTAGTCATGATTTCAGCTCAAAACCTGGGTTATGAATTTAACAATTAATCGTGATGCAAATGAAAATAAGATTCATAACCTAAAGACAAGCTCTATTTATTAAGTGAGAGAGGGTAGTTTTTCTATCTGGTCTCGAAGGGTCTCATATCTGCCCAGTGACATTCTTCGTAAAGAAGTATGGGGGCGTTGCAAGGAACAGTTAAGACACGTATGCCCACCATTACCAAGCAGGCACTCAGATATGAGTTGGGTGTTTCACGCATTTAAACCCTGACCAATAGTCTTAGGGTAAATCGCTAATTCCCCACTTAACTTAAAGCTTGTGTGTGCTTTTCAAATTAAGGCAAGTGATGCATGAAACAATTATATACAATGCATGATGAATAATATATGTAAATAAAAAATAAATACGCAAATAAAAGGAAAGGCAATAAACACAAAAAAAACCAACAAATCAGACAAAAACAAAGCTTAGTCTACAAGGTCCCCAGTGGAGTCGCCATTCTGTCGCACCCCAAAAAAAAATTTTTCAATTGCGGGTTCGACTGGCGAAATTTTTTTTTATTTATGGTTCTTTGGAGTCGCCACCTAGTATTTTGGTCACTAGGAACCTAACTGGTCTCAGAGATCGGGTACGGAGACTGGTTGCGTAAAGGGAAGGTATTAGCACCCCAAATACGCCCTACCTAAGGTAAGCTGCATTGTTTTATTGTCTGATAAAAAAAACTAAAGTGTTATTGTGTTTTCCTAGTTGTTGGTCTGTCTATGGTTCAAGAAAAATCCCCTCAGTAAGGAGGTCTTTATCTTATCGGGTAAAAATCCTAACCGTTCTAACGTCATACCAAAATTTTATTAATAATATTTAGGAATACGTTTTACGTATAAATTCGTAATCCCAAATACTAAAAAAACAAAAAGATTTTTTAGAATTTTTGAAATATTGGCCTAGTTCTCATGGCTTGAATAAACTGGTTATTAAAGCCAAAATGCATGTTAATACATATATTGTTTTGAAAATTTTCTTTGTTGTATGAAAATATTGATGTTATAATATATATATATATATGGGAGATACTAGGCCGTATTTTAAAACAAAAAAACAATTTTTGGAAAATATTATTTTTTTATGCTTTGACGAAAATCGGGTGTTTTAATATTGAGCTTGTATCCTTACGGTATAAAAATACAACCCAATATTAATCCTCTTTACTAAAAATATGCAGAAAAATCAATAATATTTTTAGGGACTTTTTAGAATTTTTTTTGAAAGCAAAAACATTTTTTATTCTGAAAATCTTTGATGTTTTGACGAAAACCGGGTATTTATAACACTGATTTTGTATCTTTACAGTATAAAAATACAAACCAACATTAAACCACTTTGACAAAAATATGCAGAAAAATCAATATTTTTAAAGATTTTTTTTTAATATTATTTTTTTTATAAATATATTTTATATATATATAACATATATACACACATATATATATATATATATATATATATATATATATATATAATATATATATAGGGCTGGGCCGGCCCAAATAAATGGGCCAGGCTCAGCCCAAAAAAAAATAATAATAAAGGGGGCGGGCCGGTCTCGGCCCGCAATGATATTGGGCCGGTCTCGGCCGAATATATGGGGCCGGTCTCGGCCCGTACTAACGTGGGCCGGTCCGGCCCGTAACTAGTGGGCCGGTCTCGGCCCAAAACTTCTACAATCTGGGCCAAGACCGGCCCAGACTTACAAGGCTGGGCCAGCATCGGGCTGGCCCAGTGCCTTAAAACCCAGCGGGGGGGGAATTATTTTTCTCCCCCCCCGCCTCCTGCATGCAACATGCAGGAGGCCAGGCGAAAACAAAAGAAAAAAAATGCAAAGGGGGGGGATGTGCACCTGGCGTGGAGGCGACCGTTGGTGGAGCTGCGGTGTCGTGGCCTCGAGGACGGCGGCGCTGTGGTGTTGCTGCGGCGGAGAGAACAGATTTCCTTCCTCTTCCCCTCTTCCTTTCCTTCCTTTCTCTTTGTTTTCTGTTTTCTTTTCTTTTTGTTTTTTCGTTTTATTCTTTTCTCTTCCCCTCTATCTCGCTGGTTCTATCTCTCTCTTCGGTCTCGTCCCTCTCTCTTTTTTTTCTTCTCTCTCTTCGGTCCTCTCTCTCTCCTCTCGGCCTCTCTCTATTTATAAGCAAAAAGGAAACGGCGTGCCTTCGTTAGTGCGCCTTCAATCACGCAACGGCTGGTCGGCCATTCTTGCTTTCGGTGGTGGTGGTGGGGACGAGGAGAGAGAGGCGGGAAGTTTTGAAATTTTTCCTTTTTTCTTTCGTTTCTGTTCTGTTGAAACGGGGGAGGAGGAAGATGAACAGTGTCGTTCAAAACGACACCGTTCTGATCTTCCTCTTTTTTTTTTTTTTTATTATATATATATGAAACGGCGTCGTTTTGGGTAAAACGCGCCGTTTCATTTAAACGGCTAAACTTCAAA
Source organism: Populus tremula (assembly GCA_964019445.1). Lineage (NCBI taxonomy): Eukaryota > Viridiplantae > Streptophyta > Magnoliopsida > Malpighiales > Salicaceae > Populus > Populus tremula. Next base: position 8,009 of record CAXHTJ010000889.1, on the reverse strand, counting down.
TCAGTCCTCCAAATTCGGTCCCCGTCCCCCTTGTTGGCCGCCTTTTTCACTTTGGTCCTTGGCCTGATTTATGCAATTGCCCCTAATTGATTAATAAACTTTCAATTTCTTCAATTAGGCCCCTGAACCGAATAATTGCAGCCCCTCCATTTACACGCCTCTTGCAATTTGGTCCCTGGTTTCGAATTTTCTTAATTAAACCCCTAATTGGCCCTTAAACTTCAATATTTATGCAATTGAGCCCCTGATTTGACCCAATAAATTCCTAAAAAATATATTTTGGCCCCAGAACTTAAATTTCTCCAAATTAAAGCCCAAATTGACTTAAAAATTAATTTTTCTTGGAATCAAATCTTCTATAAATTCAAATAAAAATCCAATTAAGTCCATAAAAATCCAATTAAGCCCATAAAAATCCAATTAAGCCCATAAAAATCTAAATTTGGGCTTTTCTCCCTAAAATTCAAAAATTTTCCTTCTCAATAGGGCTTTCATCCTTCAAGAATATACTGTAAAAAATTCAATCCTTGTATTTTTAAAATTCCTTGACCAATTTTCTGACTGCTTTACGGGCGCTTCTGCTTCCGGTTATTTTCCTAACCTCTTTTGGCTATTTATTTTATTTTTCAGGGGGACCCAAAAATGGGTTACAACAAATACAAGAATTTATGTTGTCAATAGATGTTGAGGAGGTTAATTTTGATCAAATTAAATAATACTCTGGCAAATTTTGATTTACAAAGAACACGTAAAACTGTTTCTTGAGCTGTCTATTACTAGCTATTACACTGCCTCGGTGATTATGAAATAGTTAGTTCTTCATTGGATCCTTGTACGATCTTATTGAACTGGAATTATTGCGGACTTATAGAAGTGGTCCTCTCTAGATATCCTCATTTAATTCACTTCCAACTTTTTCTTATATGTTTTTTTCCCTCTCCATTGTTGTGAATTAAGGACACTGTCATCTTGTCTTGCTGGTCCCAACACATAAATATGATGTATTCAGCTCTTAAAGTCGCATGACCGACCTTTGATCCTACTTTCTACCTTAGAAAAGGAAACATATTTACCTTGCAAGTATGCAGAAAGGGTGTATAAATTAAACGGTCAAAACATAAAATTAATTCAGCTTAATTAATAACAATTTAGCTCCATCAATAACATCACTTAGTAAATCCAAGAAAATAGAATCTTTTGATTATGTGATTGCGTTAGACTTTCCAATCACTCTCCTTTTTCATGGTAATGAAGCATGCTTTCATTTTATTTTATTTTTTTGAATGTGATGAAGAAAAAGGGTTAAGATTAGCCAACGAAACAAACATATACAAAAAGGGTAGAACTAGAAGCTCAAACATCAAGAACTAGACAAAACGCAACAGTTAAACTAGCTGAAGAAATATCAGACTAGGGAGCTGAATTCTCTAGAGGTGGAAATTTCATTTTGTCCACAAATATGCAATCGAGAGCTGCAACTTTTATATCACACCCAACAATCAACTGCTTTCAACTTCTTGTTGTTGGGTATAATGGCCTTATGTGTCCCTTCACAATTAATGCTATTTCTATCACGCTGTTAGGGGAAAAAATGGGGGAAGGAGGGGAGGGAGCTTGATAGAAACACATCTCACATTATCATATTATATTATTTTTATAAGAGAGAAAGCCATGTGAGCTTGGACTTAAAAATATAATATATACTTGCAACATATACATTTATGAATTTAAGGATATCAAATCACTAATGCTTTATGTACATGTTATATAAACATATCTGTAAGAACTAAAAGGATTCTCTGAATAAACTCACGTTTATATTATTATTTTTAGAGTTCAAATTTATTTCTAACACTTTTTTGAAATTTTAAAATCTCACATTTCTTAAAATTTAAAAGTATGTTGTGCTTAGTTTTTATATCTTTTTTTAGTTAGATTCTTCTCACCGTGACTAGTTTGTGATTTCAAATGGCTAGCTCTTTATTTTTATTTTTTTCAATAAATTCATTTGCATGAACATGGCTTCTCTTAACCATTTCACATTTTTTTGGCCAAAAATATTTCTTCCATGATTTTTCATATCTAAATGGCTCTTTTATATGACTCTGCTTCATCTCTCTTTCTCATTCTTCATGTGTGGTCGCTTCTTATATCACATTATCTCTCATACAAGGACTCCTCTCCTTCCCGTGGGCTATTATAAAACAAATCTCCTTCTCGTGGGCTATTATAAAATAAATCTCCTTCTCGTGGGCTTATCATCTTGCACCTAATCATTCTTCATGTGTGGTCCATATTCTCTTATTGGAAGCATGTGCTTTATCTTTTTCTTTGAATGTTACGTCCATTTTTCTGGATCTACGTTCATTTCCTTCATGATTTCTCCCTTTCTTATACCACATATTCTAAACCCCTTGAACATCCCATCGGATCGAACTAGCATTAAAAAAAAAAAATAGAGAGAGAGTAGTAGGAAGCATGATAGAAACACATCTCACATATATTATAGTATATTATTTCTGATGAAGCTGGTTGCTTAAATTATGATGTTTACCAAGTCTTTTCAGTTAGAATAAAACTCCTAGTTTATAGGGTTGTCCTAGTCTCTAGGGATGTTGTTACCTGATCTTGTGAGATTCCTCACAATGCTGCACTTTATTTGTTTTCCGTTATCATTGTAAGGCTATTTAATGAGCCACACTTATGTTTCAATAATCAAGCAACCTTGACCATTTTGTGCAGACTTTAAGCAAGCTGTTGTTCTTGTTCATTAAGTGTAACAAAGTGGTATCAGAGCCAGGTTGAGAGAATTCTGAGTGTGAGAGTTTAGGAACAGCAGTATCCTAAATAGCTAAGTGAGAAACACCGTGGGTGAGAGAAACACTGTGAGAAACACTGTGAGGAAATTGTGAGAAAAACACTGAGAGAAACAGAGTGACTGAGAGATGGCTGCTGAAGGGCAAAATTTGTTGAGCATTCCTAGGTTCGATGGAGACTATGATCACTGGAGCCTGTTGATGGAGAATCTTTTGAGATCAAAAGAATACTAGAGCTGCATTGAAACTGGTTTTACAGAACCTGATGAAGGAGAGACACTAACTGCTGCACAAAAGAGACACCTTGAGGATTGTAAACTCAAAGATCTAAAGGTTAAAAACTACCTTTTCCAGTCAATCGACAAGTCAATCTTGAAGACTATCCTTCAGAAAGACACTTCCAAGCAGCTGTGGGAATCGATGAAAACAAAATATCAAGGGAATACGAGAGTCAAGCGTGCTCAACTCCAGGCACTACGTAGAGACTTTGAGGTGCTAGAAATGAAGATTGGTGAATCAGTCACAAATTATTTCTCCAGAGTCATGGTGGTGGCCAATGATATGCGAAATTATGGAGAAGATATGCAAGATGTGAAGATAGTAGAAAAGATTTTACGCACTCTTACAGACAAATTCAATTACATTGTTGTTCCATAGAAGAATCCAAAGACATTGATCTCCTTTCTGTGGATGAGCTACAAAGCTCATTGATTGTGCATGAACAGAAATTTCGAAGAACTAACAGTGAAGATCAAGCCTTGAAAGTTACAATTGATGAGGGACAAGGCAGAGGAGGACGTGGAAGGAATACTTATAGAGGAAGAGGATACGGGAGAGGGCGTGGATTTATCAACAAAGCTATAATAGAGTGTTATAGATGTCACAAGCTTGGCCACTACAAATATGAATGTCCAACTTGGGAGGCTAATTATGTTGAAGCAGATGAAGAATTGCTGTTAATGTCTTTAGTGGAGATGAATGAAGTAAAACGTGGAGACATTTGGTTCTTGGACTCTGGTTGTTCAAATCATATGAGTGGAGATGCAGAAAAGTTCTGTGAATTGAATAGGGGATTTAAGCAGCAAGTCAAACTCGGTAATAATACCAGAATTTCTGTGGAAGGGAAGGGAAAGATCAAACTAAAATTGAATGGCATGAATCATATCATCACTGATGTGTTCTATGTGCCAGAATTACACAACAACCTGCTGAGTGTGGGACAAATGCAAGAGAAGGGACTTGCATTTTTATTTCATGCCGGGATGTGCAAGATTTATCACCCAAAGAGGGGCATGATCATTCAAACCAGTATGTCTGCAAATAAAATGTTCATACTGATGGCAAACACACAAGAGAGAAATGATGCCTGCTTCCACACAAGTTCACCATCACCAAATGTCACCCAACTGTGGCACAACAGGTATGGCCATTTGAGCCATCGAGGTCTGGAAATTCTACAGACCAAGAACATGGTACGAGGATTACCAAAACTCACTCCTACCACAGAGACTTGCACTGACTGCCTAATTGGAAAACAACATCGAAGCAGCATCCCAAAGAAGAGCACATGGAGAGCTACTGAAAAATTACAACTTGTGCATGCTGATATTTGTGGTCCAGTCACCCCTATTTCTAACAGCAAGAAGAGGTATTTTCTATGCTTTATTGATGATTACAGTAGAAAAGCATGGACATATTTTCTGACAGAAAAATCAGAATCATTGTATGTATTTCAATGTTTTAAGAAGATGGTAGAAAAGGAAACTGGAAAGTTCATTAAATGTCTACGCACAGATAGAGGGGGGGAGTTCAATTCAAATGACTTTAAAGAATTCTGTAGACATAATGGTATTAGGAGACAACTGACCACAGCATACACTCCACAACAAAATGGAGTGGCAGAGAGGAAAAATCGTACAGTGATGAATATGGTTCGGGCAATGCTCTCAGAAAAGAAAATCCCAAAATCTTTCTGGCCTGAGGCAGTGCATTGGTCAATATACGTGCTGAATCGATGCCCCACATTGCAGTCAAGGATGCAACTCCAGAAGAAGCATGGACAGGAGCTAAACCTTCTGTGGAGCATTTCAGAGTTTTCGGTTGCTTGGCACATGTGCATGTACCTGAAGCCAAACGTACCAAGCTTGATAACAGGAGCTTTGTTTGTGTGTTGTTGGGTGTAAGCGAGGAATCTAAGGGATACCGGCTATATGATCCAATTGCACAGAAAATAATAATTAGTAGAGACGTAATATTTGAAGAAGCAAAGCAGTGGAATTGGGATGCAAGCTATGAGGATCAAATCCTACAAGACCTTGAGTGGGGAGACATTGATGAAGCGGCAATAAATGATGAAGAAATAGATTCAGTAGACGGTGGAGCAGCTGACAGTGATGCAGCAGTAGAAGATGAGGATGTGATGATGAGTGACACCACAACTGCTAGAATAATTCCACTCAACGGTGATGCAGTAACAGGGAATGAAGATGCAGCAGTGACAGGGGATGAAGATGTCACAACAGTGGCAAGGGATGAAGATGCCACAGCAGTGGCAAGGGATGAAGATGTCACAGCTGCAGAAACCGAGGACATTGTGGTGAGTGGCACGTCTAATGCAGAAGGGTTCATAGCAAGAAGTAGCAGAATTAGACAAAAACCGAGATAGATGTCAGACTATGTATGTAGATATCATGAAGAAGAAAATGAGGTTAGCATGGCTTTAATGCAAGGTGCAGATCCTATAAACTATGAAGAAGCAGTAGCCAGCTCAAGGTGGAGAAAAGCAATGGATTCCGAAATCAATTCAATTGAGAAAAACCATACCTGGACACTTACAGATCTACCAGCTGGTTGCAAGAAAATTGGGGTTAAATGGCTTTACAAAACTAAGTTGAATGAGCTTGGAGAGGTAGACAAATATAAAGCATGATTGGTCGCCAAGGGGTACTCTCAACAATATGGAGTGGATTACACTGAAGTGTTTGCCCCAGTAGCAAGGATGGACACTGTACGAATGATTGTGGCTCTAGCAGCTCAAAGAAACTGGACAATCTATCAATTGGATGTCAAGTCCGCATTTTTACATGGTAAACTCAGCGAGGACGTGTTTGTTGAACAACCAAAGGGGTACGAGAAGAAGGGCAGTGAAGGAAAGGTTTATCAACTACACAAAGCTCTATATGGACTTAAACAAGCCCCACGAGCATGGTTTAGTCGCATCGCAACATATTTCAAAGATGAAGGCTTTGAAACATGCCCAAATGAGCACACGTTGTTTATTAAAAGGGGTGCAGAAGGCAAGGTGATAATTGTGAGTATTTATGTTGATGATTTGATATATACAGGAAATGATGAAGACATGATGAATGTTTTTAAAAACTCAATGATGAATGTTTTTGATATGACGGATCTGGGAAAGATGCGATTCTTTCTTGGAATAGAAGTCATACAAAGAACAGATGGCAATTTTATTTGTCAAAAGAAGTATGCTATAGATGTGCTGAAGCGTTTTGGTATGGCAGAAAGTAATCCAGTTAGCAGCCCGATTGTACCAGGTGTCAAACTGAACAAGGATGATCAAGGAGTACAAGTTGATGAATCTTATTACAGGCAAATTGTAGGAAGCTTAATGTATCTCACAACAACTCGACCAGATATGATGTTCAGTGTAAGTTTGATCAGTCGATTTATGTCTAGGCCCACCGAGTTGCACCTACAAGCTGCCAAAAGAATACTGAGGTATTTGCAAGGCACAACCAACTTTGGTATTCTATACAAAAGGGAAGGGATGGACGAGTTGCGTGCATTTACAGATAGTGACTATGCAGGTGATTTAGAGGATCGAAAAAGCACCTCTGGATATGTTTTTTTAATGAGTTCAGGAGCAGTCTCTTGGTTATCGAAAAAACAGCCTATAGTCACACTACCTACTACAGAGGCAGAATTTGTGGCTGCTGCAGGCTGTGCAAGTCAGGCTGTTTGGATGAGAAGGGTCTTGGACAATTTAGGGCTTGCTCAAAAAGAATGCACCACAATTTGGTGTGACAACAGTTCTACGATCAAATTATCCAAGAATCCAGTAATGCATGGGAGAAGCAAACATATTGATGTCAGGTTCCATTTCCTAAGAGATCTAGTAAATGATGGTATTATTCAGCTGATGCATTGTAGAACTCAAGAGCAGATAGCAGATTTGATGACGAAGGCTTTGAAGGTGGAGACATTTCAGAAACTTAGAGAAGAACTGGGAATGTGCGAAATTGAATGAATAAACAAATTGCTATCGCATTTAGTTTAAGAGAGGGATTGATGAAGCTGGTTGCTTAAATTAGGATGTTTACCAAGTCTTTTCAGTTAGAATAAAACTCCTAGTCTATAGGGTTGTCCTAGTCTCTAGGGATGTTGTTACCTGATCTTGTGAGATTCCTCACAATGCTGCACTTTATTTGTTTTTCGTTATCATTGTAAGGCTATTTAATGAGCCACACTTATGTTTCAATAATCAAGCAACCTTGACCATTTTGTGCAGACTTTAAGCAAGCTGTTGTTCTTGTTCATTAAGTGTAACAATTTCCATATCAATCACGTGTACTTTAACTTATATTATAATACTCTCAATATATATATATATATATATATATATATATATATATATATATATTAATTTAAGAATAATTCAAAAAAATTAAGGATGATTATATCATTAATGTTTTGCATACATGAACCTAGAAGAACTAAAAAAAATTAATAAATTGTTCTATATGTTTTTAGAGCTCAATATTTTTTATAAAAAGTCGATATATAGTCTAACTAGAAGCTACTAGCTCAAAAGCAAGATAAAAAAATAAAAAAATAAAAACAAACAGTAAAAGATTAATTAATTTCATTCACAATATTAATTCCAATCGCACGCTAAACCTTGATTATGTTATAAAATTATGAACTCAAATCTTTATTTTTGGTCTAATATCTGAGAAACAAATACCACATAACCTTAAGTTTAGAAAACTCGACACTTCTTTTAGAATAGAAGTAAAGTTGCACTTCAAAGTTATTTATTTTGTAGATTAATATGTAATTTACTTTAAATACTCTCTTTTTTTTTTCTCTCTCTCTCTCTCTCACAGAAAGAGAGAGAGAGATCAGAGGGATTTAAAAGATGAAAGAAATAATATCTTTATTTCTATTTCAGAG
>CAXHTJ010000888.1:0-49668 GCA_964019445.1 Populus tremula | reverse complement strand
TTTCAAAATAAATAATTAATAAAGAGAGAGAGAGAGAGAGTTTGTGAGACTACAGCTGGCCTACATATAGGTGGTATGATTGCATTTTTACTTTTTCATCTATAAATTCTTCTTCTTCCTTCCCTTCATTTCTACTCATCCCATATATTCATCAAATATAGAAGTGTGTAGAAATGGCAGGTTCCTCAAGTCATTTATATAAGAAATATTTGTGTTTTCGGTGGATCCAGTTCTGGGAAGAAGAAGTTTTTAGAATCAGCAATCATCTTGGTCGGGTACTAGCCGAGAGAAAGATTCATTTAGTGTATGGGGAGGCAGCCTTGGGTTAATGGAGGTGTGTCAATGGCTGCATTTTTGGAGGCAGTCAAGTTTTGGGGGTTGTCCCCAAGCTTTAGCAAATGGGGACATCATTGGAAAAAACAATTGGAGAAGAACTACAGGTCCCAACAATGTCTGACCGACTGAATACCATGTTTAACCATGCTGATGCCTTCATTGCCTTACCAGGTGTCTGGGCACATTGGAAGAGATCTTTCATATTTCATCTTGGGCCCAACTGCACATTCACCATAAACCCATAGGTTTGTTAAATGTTAATGGTTTTTATGATAAGTTGCTGTCTTCCTTGATCAAGCTGTGGAACAGGAATTCTAACATCTTCGGCACGACGAATCATAATCTCTGCTGCTACTGCTGAACAATTGATTGACCAACTACAATCTTTCATCCCTGTCATTGATCCCTGCATGAGTCATCTAGATTGGTCAACTAAGGAAAGCCGTAAAAAGCTTAGATTAGATTTGAGCCTTCATCTGTGAAACCTTGTGTCTTTTGGTTTTATTAATAGCATATTATTTGTTTTGTTACTTTTTATGTTGTTTAAGTGTGTTTCAGGTTTGTCATTGTTGCTGTTTCAGGTGATGTTTTATACTCTATCTTTCTACCTTCGAAACATTGAGGACAATGTCTCGTTTTGGTTGGGGGGAGAGGGTAGTAGTTTAAAAAAAAAAAAAAAATACTAACTTGCTAACTGTTTTTGCTATTATTAAAACCATTTGACAAAATTGTTATTAGGATGGCAGAGTATGGAATCAATTTATTGACTCTAGAGACGCATCTTAGTAAGTTTCATTACCAAGGTCTATCATAATACTTCTTGAAATATTCAGGTTTACAAACTCTCACATTGTTATCACTTGATTCTGCTCCTATACTCATTTAACAAGTATTATTAAACCTTCATTTTCAACACACACTTTAACATATGATTGTGGGTTGCACATTGGATTATTACATTATTATGTTCTTTTGTTGAAGGTAACAACTAAGGGAAAAGGATAGTATATAATTTGCAAAAAAAAAAAAAAAAAAAAAAAAGATAGTATTAATGATAATAAAACGTGGATAAGTTTGGTTTCGTAGCCTCCCTAACCTAAGCAATTAAGCCCGAAGGGGTGTTTTAACACCTAACCCTAAAGTCAACTGACTTGGGAGCTATTGGCCCAAAGTTTGTTACATGGGTTAAGGAGAAAAGCTTAAGGGAATCAAACATTGCACTATTACGTATCAGTATCTGCAACCCGAGTTGTTAAGCTCGTAGGGGTGTCTCTAACACCTAATGCCCTAAGACCAACTGGTCTGGGAGTCATTAGCCTAAAACTCGTTACATGGGTTAAAGATACATTGTGTTTAAGTTGTATGTGATATAAATAAAAAGAAAAAAAAAGAGAAAAAAAAAAAAAAAAAAAAAAAGAAGAAGAAAAAAATCCCAACCCAAGGAAGTTCACCTTAAACATTTGAACATAATATTGTTTTCTTTCCAACAAAAGCCCCATCATCTATGTTTTCATTGAGCACACAAAAAGAAGGTTATTAATATCTTGTTTACGAAGTATGAAGCAGGAATATAAATTTAATGAGAGTTTGTTTATCTGGATAGATTAATGGAAGTTGAATGATGAATGCCTTTTTGTGGAACTTGCAAATTGTTTCTCTATTTAACGCTTTAGATTACTAGGGACTAGTAATAAGCTGGTTGGGGGTGTGATTAGTACTTAAAAAGTGCATGTTTATCAAGGTTTTATATCATATTTGCACTTGAAGTATCAATAACTCCTTAACTAAATCATGTTTTATAATAACAAGTTTGATATTATAAGATACCTTAATTCATGGTAAATGCTCATTTTAAATGCAGACTATCACATAAATAAAAGGATTGATTGATGAGTTTAAGCATTGAAAGTTAAAGGACAAAGAGATGGCCAAACTTAGAAAAGAATGTCGGTGTAGTCCAAACCGGAACATTGCTCGGTAATTGGATCATATCTGGAGCTCTAGATTTCGGATTTAGGTCCACTTTATATGGATGGAAAGGTAAGACAAAGGCCTACAACTTTCATGAGGGAGCCCAAGATTTGAAAAGGTCGTTTTGAAGTCCAAATGGAGGAACAACGAAGAAGTCCGAAGCTGTCCTGCAGCCCAAACACTATTTAGTGTTCAGCCCATATCTTGAGTTCTAGAAGTCCAAATGACCTCATCTTTTTTTTGTTGGAAAGCTGAGATAATTTCCTAGAACATTCTGAGGATTCTGGGCAATTATGATGTTAGCAATGACGTCTTGATCAGACAAGAAGATAAGGATTGTTATCTAGTCAAGATATGGCCACCCACTCATCAATTAGTCAACAAATCAATAGTTCCAAATTTTGGCCTATAAAAGGAGGCACTTACCATGTATTGAGGCATCTTGGTGTTCAGATCAAGATCATGCTCTTGCTTTCTCTCTTTGTATTGCTTATGTCTTGCTTTCATTAATATCAAGTTTATGCACTTCATTTCCTTTCCTTTGTCTAGTTAACTTCTTTCTCATTTATGTTCTTGTCTTGCTCATTTATGTTTCTTTCTTTTATTATGTCTAGCTAAGTTAATTATGTCAAGGTGAAAAGGGTACACTAATGGTGTAAGAACAAGTATAATATAAACTTAACATGGACCTTAACGTTGGATACTAACATGTTTTATATTTGTTATCTTGTTCACTTTAATACTTTGCTTGTTAAATGGTTAATCTAGATTTATGTTGTGTAACACTTGGTACAACAAATACTTGGCACTTCATAGCCCATACTGTATGGTTTAACCGACACCTGAGCTATGAAAGGAACTTGATTTGTTGTTAACATAAGTTATAATCATGAATGCCTGCCAACATTTACAAGTATTAGCTTTATTCGAATAAGATAATTAATGTAATCATGTTAACAATTTATAATCTGATTGGAACCTCCTTTATGTGTGGTTCCAATTGAGTAATAAGAGTTTATATTATACTTGTTTGAAGTACCATTAGTGGATCCTCTAACCTTGACATTTGTTTTTATCATTGTTTAATCCTTACGTTAATCTTTTTATCTCAAAGTTCTCATTAATTTCTTCATCTTCTGTTATTATTATTATTATCATTGTTATTATTATTATATTTACATTCTGTTATATTATATAATATATATCTTTGATCTTTTCATAAAGTCAGTATATAGGCTGGAAACCTGTGACCCGATCTTTAGATCATTCTCAGGTATAACAACGCCACGTACTGAGTATTATTATTGTTGTTGTTGTTGTTGTTGTTGTTGTTGTTGTTGTTGCTGTTGTCTTGTTATTTATAATTTATACAATTAACCTCTATGTGGTTCGACCCCGGTCTTGCCGGGTTATTTATTACTTCGACACTCCTGCACTTGGGATAAGACATCAAGCTTTTGGTCGTGTCAATACGGAACTCTAGATACAGACCTTTTGAGCCGGTACTCGGGTCGTGCCGGTGGAACGGCCCTTTTTAGGACGATGTCGCCGTGTCGTAATGATTCCACGCGTCTCCATGGAAAACAGCCTCTGAAAACTCGTGAAACAATTTAAGGGTGATCCAACGGTCGGATCTACAGATACGGAACTTTTGAGCCGGTACTCTGGTCGTGCCGTCGGAACGGCCCCGACCGGACACTGTCGCCGTGTCATACCGATTCCACACGTCTCCATCGAAAACATCCTCCAGAAACTCGTGAAGCAATTTGAGCGCGATCCAACGGTCGGATATACAGATACGGACCTTTTGAGCCGGTACTCTGGTCGTGCCGTTGGAACAGCCCTGACCGGACGCTGTCGCCGTGTCGTACCGATTCAACGAATATCCATGGCAAACAGCCTTCGAAAATTCATGAAATAATTTGAGCGTGATCCAACGGTCGGATCTACAGATACGGAACTTTTGAGCTGGTACTCGGGTCGTGCCGATGGAACGGCCCCGACCGGACGCTGTCGTCGTGCCGTACCGATTCCATGCATCTCCATGGACAACAGCCTCCGGAAACTCATGAACCAATTTGAGCGCGATCCAACGGTCGCATCTACAGATACGGACCTTTTGAGTCGGTAGTCCAGTCACGCCGTTCGAATGGCCCCAACCGGATGTTGTCGCCGTGTGGTACCTATTCCACGCGTCTCCATGGAAAACAGCCTGCAGAAACTCGTGAAGCAATTGAGCGCGATCCAACGGTTGGATATACAAATACGGACCTTTTGAGCCGGTAGTCTGGTCGTGCCGTTGGAATGGCCCTGACCGGACGCTGTCGCCGTGTCGTACCGATTCAACGCATATCCATGGCAAACAGCCTTCGGAAACTCGTGAAATAATTTGAGTGGGATCCAACGGTCGGATCTAGAGATACGAAACTTTTGAGCTGGTACTCTAGTCGTGCCCGTTGGAACGGCCCCGACCGGACGCTGTCGCCGTGTCGTACCGATTCCACGCGTCTCCATGGAAAACATCCTCCGTAAAGTCGTGAAACAATTTGAGCGCGATCCAACGGTCGGATCTACAGATACGGAACTTTTGAGCCGGTACTCTAGTCGTGCCGCGGAACGGCCCCGACCGGACGCTGTCGCCGTGTCGTACCGATTCCACGCTTCTCCATGGAAAACATCCTCCGGAAACTTGTGAAACAATTGGAGCGCGATCCAACGGTCGGATCTACAGATACGGACCTTTTGAGCCGGTACTCTGGTCGTGCCGTTGGAACGGCCCTGACCGGACGTTGTCGCCGTGTCGTAGCGATTCAACGCATATCCATGGCAAACAGCCTCCGGAAACTCGTGACATAATGTTAGCGCGATCCAATGGTCGGATCTAGAGATACGGAACTCTAGATACAGACCTTTTGAGCCGGTACTCGGGTCGTGCCGGTGGAACGACCCTTTTTGGACGATGTCGCCGTGTCGTACTGATTCCACGCGTCTCCATGGAAAACAGCCTCTGAAAACTCGTGAAACAATTTAAGCGCGATCCAACGGTCGAATCTACAGATAAGGAACTTTTGAGCCGGTACTCTGGTCGTGCTGTCGGAACGGCCCTGACCGACCGCGTCGCCGTGTCGTACTGATTCCACACGTCTCCATCGAAAACATCCTCCAGAAACTCGTGAATCAATTTGAGCGCGATCCAACGGTCGGATATATAGATACGGACCTTTTGAGCCGGTACTCTGGTCGTGCCGTTGGAATAGCCCTGACCGGACGCTGTCGCCGTGTCGTACCGATTCAACGAATATCCATGGAAAACAGCCTTCGGAAATTCGTGAAATAATTTGAGCGCGATCCAACGGTCGGATCTACAGATACGGAACTTTTGAGATGGTACTCGGGTCGTGCCGATGGAACGGCCCCGACCGGACGCTGTCGTCGTGCCGTACCGATTCCATGCATCTCCATGTTAAACAGCCTCTGGAAACTTGTGAAACAATTGGAGCGCGATCCAACGGTCGGATCTACAGATACAAAACTTTTGAGCCGGTACTCTGGTCGTGCCGTCGGAACGGCCCCGACCGGACACTGTCGCCGTGTCGTACCGATTCCACACGTCTCCATCGAAAACATCCTCCAGAAACTCGTGAAGCAATTTGAGCGCGATCCAACGGTCGGATATACAGATACGGACCTTTTGAGCCGGTACTCTGGTCGTGCCGTTGGAACAGCCCTGACCGGACGCTGTCGCCGTGTCGTACCGATTCAACGAATATCCATGGCAAACAGCCTTCGAAAATTCATGAAATAATTTGAGCGTGATCCAACGGTCGGATCTACAGATACGGAACTTTTGAGCTGGTACTCGGGTCGTGCCGATGGAACGGCCCCGACCGGACACTGTCGTCGTGCCGTACCGATTCCATGCATCTCCATGGAAAACAGCCTCCGGAAACTCATGAACCAATTTGAGCGCGATCCAACGGTCGCATCTACAGATACGGACCTTTTGAGTCGGTAGTCCAGTCGCGCCGTTCGAATGGCCCCAACCGGATGTTGTCGCCGTGTGGTACCTATTCCACGCGTCTCCATGGAAAACAGCCTGCAGAAACTCGTGAAGCAATTTGAGCGCGATCCAACGGTCGGATATACAAATACGGACCTTTTGAGCCGGTACTCTGGCCGTGCTGTCGGAACGGCCCCGACCGGATGCTGTCGCCGTGTCGTACCTACTGCACGCGTCTCCATGGAAAACAGCCTCCGGAAACTCGTGAAACAATTTGAGCCCGATCCAACGGTCGGATCTATATATACGAACCTTTTGAGCCGGTACTCTGGTCGTGCCGTTGGAACGACCCCGACCGGACGCTGTCGCCGTGTCGTACAGATTCCATGCATCTCTATGCAAAACAGCCTCCGGAAACTCGTGAAACAATTTGAGCGCGATCCAACGGTCGGATCTACAGATACGGACCTTTTGAGCCGGTACTCTGGCCGTGCTGTTGGAACGGCCCGGACCGGACGCTGTCGCCGTGTCGTAACGATTCCACGTGTCTGCATGGAAAACATCCTCCGGAAACTCGTGAAACAATTTGAGCACGATCCAACGGTCGGATCTACAGATACGGACCTTTTGAGCCGGTACTCTGGTCGTGCCGTCGGAACGGCCCCGACCGGATGCTGTCGCCGTGTCGTACCTAGTGCACGCGTCTCCAAGGAAAACAGCCTCCGAAAACTCGTGAAACAATTTGAGCGCGATCCAACGGTCGGATATACAGATACGGACCTTTTGAGCCGGTACTCTAGTCGTGCCGTTGGAACAGCCCTTACTGGACGCTGTCGCCGTGTCGTACCGATTCAACGAATATCAATGGCAAACAGCCTTTGGAAATTGATGAAATAATTTGAGCGAGATCCAACGGTCGGATCTACAGATACGGAACTTTTGAGCTGGTACTCGGGTCGTGCCGAAGGAAGGGCCCCGACCGGACGCTGTCGCCGTGCCGTACCGATTCCATGCATCTCCATGGAAAACAGCCTCCGGAAACTCATGAACCAATTTGAGCGCGATCCAACGGTCGCATCTACAGATACGGACCTTTTGAGTCGGTACTCCAGTCGCGCCGTTCGAATGGCCCCGACCAGATGTTGTCGCCGTGTCGTACCTATTCCACGTGGCTCCATGGAAAACAGCCTTCGAAAACTCGAGAAACAATTTGAGCGCGATCCAACGGTCGGATCTACATATACGGACCTTTGGAGGCGGTTCTCTGGTCCTGCCGTTGGAACGGCCCCGACCGGACGTTGTCGCCGTGTCGTACCGATTCCTCGCGTCTCCATGGAAAATAGCCTCCGAAAACTCGTGAAACAATTTGAGTGCGATCCAACGGTCGGATCTACAGATACAGAACTTTTGAGCCGGTACTCTGGTCGTGCCGTCGGAACGGCCCCGACCGGACACTGTCGCCGTGTCGTACCGATTCCACACGTCTCCATCGAAAACATCCTCCAGAAACTCGTGAAGCAATTTGAGCGCGATCCAACGGTCGGATATACAGATACGGACCTTTTGAGCCGGTACTCTGGTCGTGCCGTTGGAACAGCCCTGACCGGACGCTGTCGCCGTGTCGTACCGATTCAACGAATATCCATGGCAAACAGCCTTCGAAAATTCATGAAATAATTTGAGCGTGATCCAACGGTCGGATCTACAGATACGGAACTTTTGAGCTGGTACTCGGGTCGTGCCGATGGAACGGCCCCGACCGGACGCTGTCGTCGTGCCGTACCGATTCCATGCATCTCCATGGACAACAGCCTCCGGAAACTCATGAACCAATTTGAGCGCGATCCAACGGTCGCATCTACAGATACGGACCTTTTGAGTCGGTAGTCCAGTCGCGCCGTTCGGATGGCCCCAACCGGATGTTGTCGCCGTGTGGTACCTATTCCACGCGTCTCCATGGAAAACAGCCTGCAGAAACTCGTGAAGCAATTTGAGCGCGATCCAACGGTCGGATATACAAATACGGACCTTTTGAGCCGGTAGTCTGGTCGTGCCGTTGGAATGGCCCTGACCGGACGCTGTCGCCGTGTCGTACCGATTCAACGCATATCCATGGCAAACAGCTTTCGGAAACTCGTGAAATAATTTGAGTGGGATCCAACGGTCGGATCTAGAGATACGAAACTTTTGAGCTGGTACTCTAGTCGTGCCCGTTGGAACGACCCCGACCGGACGCTGTCGCCGTGTCGTACCAATTCCACGCGTCTCCATGGAAAACATCCTCCGTAAAGTCGTGAAACAATTTGAGCGCGATCCAACGGTCGGATCTACAGATACGGAACTTTTGAGCCGGTACTCTAGTCGTGCCGCGGAAAGGCCCCGACCGGACGCTGTCGCCGTGTCGTACCGATTCCACGCTTCTCCATGGAAAACATCCTCCGGAAACTTGTGAAACAATTGGAGCGCGATCCAACGGTCGGATCTACAGATACGGACCTTTTGAGCCGGTACTCTGATCGTGCCGTTGGAACGGCCCTGACCGGACGTTGTCGCCGTGTCGTAGCGATTCAACGCATATCCATGGCAAACAGCCTCCGGAAACTCGTGACATAATGTTAGCGCGATCCAATGGTCGGATCTAGAGATACGGAACTCTAGATACAGACCTTTTGAGCCGGTACTCGGGTCGTGCCGGTGGAACGACCCTTTTTGGACGATGTCGCCGTGTCGTACTGATTCCACGCGTCTCCATGGAAAACAGCCTCTGAAAACTCGTGAAACAATTTAAGCGCGATCCAACGGTCGAATCTACAGATAAGGAACTTTTGAGCCGGTACTCTGGTCGTGCTGTCGGAACGGCCCTGACCGACCGCGTCGCCGTGTCGTACCGATTCCACACGTCTCCATCGAAAACATCCTCCAGAAACTCGTGAAGCAATTTGAGCGCGATCCAACGGTCGGATATATAGATACGGACCTTTTGAGCCGGTACTCTGGTCGTGCCGTTGGAATAGCCCTGACCGGACGCTGTCGCCGTGTCGTACCGATTCAACGAATATCCATGGAAAACAGCCTTCGGAAATTCGTGAAATAATTTGAGCGCGATCCAACGGTCGGATCTACAGATACGGAACTTTTGAGCTGGTACTCGGGTCGTGCCGATGGAACGGCCCCGACCGGACGCTGTCGTCGTGCCGTACCGATTCCATGCATCTCCATGTTAAACAGCCTCTGGAAACTTGTGAAACAATTGGAGCGCGATCCAACGGTCGGATCTACAGATACGGAACTTTTGAGCCGGTACTCTGGTCGTGCCGTCGGAACGGCCCCGACCGGACACTGTCGCCGTGTCGTACCGATTCCACACGTCTCCATCGAAAACATCCTCCAGAAACTCGTGAAGCAATTTGAGCGCGATCCAACGGTCGGATATATAGATACAGACCTTTTGAGCCGGTACTCTGGTCGTGCCGTTGGAACGGCCCCGACCGGACGTGTCGCCGTGTCGTACCGATTCCACGCGTCTCCATGGAAACCAGCCTCTGAAAACTCGAGAAACAATTTGAGCGCGATCCAACGGTCGGATCTACATATACGAACCTTTTGAGCCGGTACTCTGGTCGTGCCGTTGGAACGGCCCCGACCGGACGTTGTCGCCGTGTCGTACCGATTCCACGCGTCTCTATGCAAAACAGCCTCCGAAAACTCGTGAAACAATTTGAGCGCGATCCAACGGTCGGATCTACAGATACGGATCTTTTGAGCCGGTACTCTGGTCGTGCCGTTGGAACGGCCCCGACCGGACGTTGTCGCCGTGTCGTACCGATTCCACGCGTCTCCATGGAAAACATCCTCCGGAAACTCGTGAAACAATTTGAGGGCGATCCAACGGTCGAATCTACATATACGAACCTATTGAGCCGGTACTCTAGTCGTGTCGGTGTAACGGCCCCGACCGGACGCTGTCGCCGTGTCATACCGATTCCATGCATCTCTATGCAAAACAGCCTCCAGAAACTCGTAAACAATTTGAGCGCGATCCAACGGTCGGATCTACAGATACGGATCTTTTGAGCCGGTACTCTGGTCGTGCCGTTGGAACGGCCCCGACCGGACGTTGTCGCCGTGTCGTACCGATTCCACGCGTCTCCATGGAAAACAGCCTCCAGAAACTCGTGAAACAATTTGAGCGCGATCCAACGGTCGGATCTACAGATACGGACCTTTTGAGCCGGTACTCTGGTCGAGCCGTTCGCATGGTCCCGACCGGACGTTGTCGCCGTGTCGTACCTATTCCACGTGTCTCCATGGAAAACAGCCTCCAGAAACTCGTGAAACAATTTGAGCACGATCCAACGGTGGGATCTACATATACGAACCTTTTGAGCCGGTACTCTAGTCGTGCCGTTGGAACGGCCCCGACCGGACGTTGTCGCCGTGTCGTACCGATTCCATGCTTCTCCATGGAAAACAGCCTCTGAAAACTCGTGAAACAATTTGAGCGCGATCCAACGGTCGGATCTACAGATACGGAACTTTTGAGCCGGTACTCTGGCCGTGCTGTCGGAACGGCCCCGACCGGATGCTGTCGCCGTGTCGTACCTACTGCACGCGTCTCCATGGAAAACAGCCTCCGGAAACTCGTGAAACAATTTGAGCCCAATCCAACGGTCGGATCTACATATACGAACCTTTTGAGCCGGTACTCTGGTCGTGCCGTTGGAACGACCCCGACCGGACGCTGTCGCCGTGTCGTACAGATTCCATGCATCTCTATGCAAAACAGCCTCCGGAAACTCATGAAACAATTTGAGCGCGATCCAACGGTCGGATCTACAGATACGGACCTTTGGAGCCGGTACTCTGGTCATGCTGTTGGAACGGCCCGGACCGAACGCTGTCGCCGTGTCGTAACGATTCCACGCGTCTGCATGGAAAACATCCTCCGAAAACTCGTGAAACAATTTGAGCACGATCCAACGGTCGGATCTATAGATACGGACCTTTTAAGCCGGTACTCTGGTCGTGCCGTCGGAACG
The DNA here is from genome assembly GCA_964019445.1 of Populus tremula. Taxonomy (NCBI): domain Eukaryota; kingdom Viridiplantae; phylum Streptophyta; class Magnoliopsida; order Malpighiales; family Salicaceae; genus Populus; species Populus tremula. The sequence continues at coordinate 38,322 of CAXHTJ010000888.1, read as the reverse complement.
GCCCCGACCGGATGTTGTCGCCGTGTCGTACCTACTGCACGCGTCTGCATGGAAAACAGCCTTTGGAAACTCGTGAAACAATTTGAGCGCGATCCAATGGTCGGATCTACAGATACGGACCATTTGAGCCGGTACTCTGGTCGTGCCGGTGGAACGACTCGGACCGGATACTGTCGCCGTGTCGTACCGATTCAACGCATATCCATGGCAAACAGCCTTCGGAAACTCGTGAAATAATTTTAGCTCGATCCAATGGTCGGATCTAGAGATACGAACCTTTTGAGCCGGTACTCTGGTCGTGCCGGTGGAACGGCCCGGACCGGACGCCGTCGCCGTGGCGTACCGATTCCATGCATCTCCATGGAAAACAGCCTCCGAAAACTCTTGAAACAATTTGAGCGCAATCCAACGGTCGGATCTACAGATACAGACCTCTTGAGCTGGTACTCTGGTCGAGCTGTTCGCATGGTCCCGACCGGACGTTGTCGCCGTATCGTAACTATTCCACGTGTCTCCATGGAAAACAGCCTCCGGAAACTCGTGAAACAATTTGAGCGCGATCCAACGGTCGGATCTACATATACGAACCTTTTGAGCCGGTACTCTGGTCGTGCCGGTGGAACAGCTCGGACCGGATACTGTCGCCGTGTCGTACCGATTCAACGCATATCCATGGAAAACAGCCTCCGGAAACTCGTGAAACAATTTGAGCGCGATCCAACGGTCGGATCTACAGATACGGATCTTTTGAGCGCGATCCAACGGTCGGTTCTAGACAGACGAAACTTTTGAGCCGGAACTCCGGTCGTGCCGTTGGAACGGCCCCGACCGGACGTTGTCGCCGTGTCGTACCGATTCCACGCGTCTCCATGGAAAACATCCTTCGGAAACTCGTGAAACAATTTGAGCGCGATCCAACGGTCGGATCTACAGATACGGACCTTTTGAGCCGGTACTCTGGTCGTGCCGGTGGAACGGCTCGGACCGGATACTGTCGCTGTGTCATACCGATTCAACGCATATCCATGGAAAACAGCCTCCGGAAACTCGTGAAATAATTTTAGCTCGGTCCAATGGTCGGATCTAGAGATACGAAACTTTAGAGACGGACCTTTTGAGCCGGTACTCTGGTCGTGCCAGGGGAACGACCCTTTTCCGACGTTGTCGCCGTGTCGTACCTATTCCACGTGTCTCCATGGAAAACAGCCTCCGGAAACTCGTGAAACAATTTGAGCGCGATCCAACGGTCGCATCTACATATACGAACCTTTTGAGCCGGTACTCTGGTCGTGCCGTTGGAACGGCCCCGACCGGACGCTGTCGCCGTGTCGTACCTATTGCACGGGTCTCCATGGAAAACAGCCTCTAGAAACTCGTGAAAAAATTTGAGCGCGAACCAACAGTCGGATCTACATATTCGAACCTTTTGAGCCGGTACTCTAGTCGTGCCGGTGGAACGGCCCGGACTGGACGCCGTCGCCGTGGCGTACCGATTCCATGCATCTCCATGGAAAACAGCCTCCGAAAACTCGTTAAACAATTTGAGCGCGATCCAACGGTCAGATCTACAGATACGAATCTTTTGAGCGCGATCCAACTGTCGGATCTAGACATAAGAAACTTTTGAGCCGAAACTCTGGTCGTGTCGTTGGAACGGCCCCGACCGGACGTTGTCGCCGTGTCGTACCGATTCCACGCGTCTCCAAGGAAAACATCCTCCGGAAACTCGTGAAACAATTTGAGCGCGATCCAAAGCTCGGATCTACATATACGAACCTTTTGAGCCGGTACTCTGGTCGTGCCGTCGGAACGGCCCCGAGCGGACGTTGTCGCCGTGTCGTACCTATTGCACGTGTCTCCATGGAAAACAGCCTCCGGAAACTCGTGAAACAATTTGAGCGCGATCCAACGGTCGGATCTACATATACGAACCTTTTGAGTCGGTACTCTGGTCGTGCCGTCGGAACGGCCCCGATCGGACGTTGTCGCCGTGTCGTACCGATTCCATGCATCTCCATGGAAAACAGCCTCCGAAAACTCGTGAAACAATTTGAGCGCGATCCAACGATCGGATCTACAGATACGGATCTTTTGAGCGCGATCCAACGGTCGGATCTACAGATAATGATCTTTTGAGCGCGATCCAACGGTCGGATCTACAAATACGGACCTTTTGAGCCGGTACTCTAGTCGAGCCGTTCGCATGGTCCCGACCGGACGTTGTCGTCGTGTCGTACCTATTCCTCGTGTCTCCATGGAAAACAGCCTCTGAAAACTCGTGAAACAATTTGAGCGCGATCCAACGCTCGGATCTACAGATACGGAACTTTTGAGCCGGTACTCTGGTCGTGCCGTCGGAACGGACCGATCGGACGTTGTCGCCGTGTCATACCTATTGCACGTGTCTCCATGGAAAACAGCCTCCGGAAACTCGTGAAACAATTTGAGCGCGATCCAACGGTCGGATCTACATATACGAACCTTTTGAGCCGGTACTCTGGTCGCGCCGGTGGAACGGCCCGGACCGGACGCCATCGCCGTGGCGTACCGATTCCATGCATATCCATGGAAAACAGCCTCCGGAAACTCGTGAAATAATTTTAGCTCGATCCAATGGTCGGATCTAGAGATACGGAACTTTAGATACCGACCTTTTGAGCCGGTACTCTGGTCGTGCCGGGGGAACGGCCCTTTTGGGACGATGTCGCCGTGTCGTACTGATTCCACGCGTCTCCATGGAAAACAGCCTCCGAAAACTCGTGAAACAATTTGAGCGCGATCCAACGGTCGGATCTAAAGATACGGACCTTTTGAGCCGGTACTCTAGTCGAGCCGTTCGCATGGTCCCGACCGGACATTCTCGCCGTGTCGTACCTATTCCACGTGTCTCCATGGAAAACAGCCTCCGGAAACTCGTGAAACAATTTGAGCGCGATCCAACGGTCGGATCTACAGATACGGACCTTTTGAGCCGTTACTCTGGTCGTGCCGGTGGAACGGCTCGGACCGGATACTGTCGCCGAGTCGTACCGATTCAACGCATATCCATGGCAAACAGCCTCCGGAAACTCGTGAAATAATTTTAGCTCGATCCAATGGTCGGATCTAGAGAGATGAAACTTTAGATACGGACCTTTTGATCCGGTACTCTGGTCGTGCCCGGGGAACGACCCTTTTCGGATGATGTCGCCGTGTCGTACTGATTCGACGCGTCTCCATGGAAAACAGCTTCCGAAAACTCGTGAAACAATTTGAGCGCGATCCAACGGTCGGATCTAAAGATACGGACCTTTTGAGCCGGTACTCTGGTCGAGCCGTTCGCATGGTCCCGACCGGACGTTGTCGCCGTGTCGTACCTATTCCACGTGTCTCCATGGAAAACAGCCTCCGGAAACTCGTGAAACAATTTGAGCGCGATCCAACGGTCGGATCTACAGATACGGACCTTTTGAGCCGGTACTCTGGTCGTGCCGGTGGAACGACTCGGACCGGATACTGTCGCCGTGTCGTACCGATTCAACGCATATCCATGGCAAACAGCCTCCGGAAACTCGTGAAATAATTTTAGCTCGATCCAATGGTCGGATCTAGAGAGATGAAACTTTAGATACGGACCTTTTGAGCCGGTACTCTGGTCGTGCCCGGGGAACGGCCCTTTTCGGACGATGTCGCCGTGTCGTACTGATTCCACGCGTCTACATGGAAAACAGCCTCCGAAAACTCGTGAAACAATTGGAGCGCGATCCAACGGTCGGATCTAAAGATACGGACCTTTTGAGCCGGTACTCTGGTCGAGCCGTTCGCATGGTCCCGACCGGACGTTGTCGCCGTGTCGTACCTATTCCACGTGTCTCCATGGAAAACAGCCTCCGGAAACTCGTGAAACAATTTGAGCGCGATCCAACGGTCGGATCTACAGATACGGACCTTTTGAGCCGGTACTCTGGTCGTGCCGGTGGAACGACTCGGACCGGATACTGTCGCCGTGTCGTACCGATTCAACGCATATCCATGGCAAACAGCCTCCGGAAACTCGTGAAATAATTTTAGCTCGATCCAATGGTCGGATCTAGAGAGATGAAACTTTAGATACGGACCTTTTGAGCCGGTACTCTGGTCGAGCCCGGGGAACGGCCCTTTTCGGATGATGTCGCCGTGTCGTACTGATTCCACGCGTCTCCATGGAAAACAGCTTCCGAAAACTCGTGAAACAATTTGAGCGCGATCCAACGGTCGAATCTAAAGATACGGACCTTTTGAGCCGGTACTCTGGTCGAGCCGTTCGCATGGTCCCGACCGGACGTTGTCGCCGTGTCGTACCTATTCCACGTGTCTCAATGGAAAACAGCCTCCGGAAACTCGTGAAACAATTTGAGCGCGATCCAACGGTCGGATCGACAGATACGGACCTTTTGAGCCGGTACTCTGGTCGTGCCGGTGGAACGGCTCGGACCGGATACTGTCGCCGTGTCGTACCGATTCAACGCATATCCATGGAAAACAGCCTCCGGCAACTCGTGAAATAATTTTAGCTCGATCCAATTGTCGGATCTAGAGATACGGAACTTTAGATACAGACCTTTTGAGCCGGTACTCTGGTCGTGCCGGGGGAACGACCCTTTTCGGACGATGTCGCCGTGTCGTACTGATTCCACGCGTCTCCATGGAAAACAGCCTCCGAAAACTAGTGAAACAATTTGAGCGCGATCCAACGGTCGGATCTAAAGATACGGACCTTTTGAGCCGGTACTCTTGTCGAGCCGTTCGCATGGTCCCGACCGGACGTTGTCGCCGTGTCGTACCTATTCCACGTGTCTCCATGGAAAACAGCCTCCGGAAACTCGTGAAACAATTTGAGCGCGATACAACGGTCGGATCTACAGATACGGACCTTTTGAGCCGGTACTCTGGTCGTGCCGGTGGAACGACTCGGACCGGATACTGTCGCCGTGTCGTACCGATTCAACGCATATCCATGGCAAACATCCTCCGGAAACTCGTGAAATAATTTTAGCTCGATCCAATGGTCTGATCTAGAGAGACGAAACTTTAGATACGGACCTTTTGAGCCGGTACTCTGGTCATGCCCGGGGAACGGCCCTTTTCGGATGATGTCGCCGTTGGAACGACCCCGACCGGACGCTGTCGCCGTGTCATACAGATTCCATGCATCTCGATGCAAAACAGCCTCCGGAAACTCGTGAAACAATTTGAGCGCGATCCAACGGTCGGATCTACATATACGAACCTTTTGAGCCGGTACTCTGGTCGTGCCGGTGGAACGGCCCGGACCGGACGCCATCGCCGTGGCGTACCGATTCCATGCATCTCCATGGAAAATAGCCTACGAAAACTCGTGAAACAATTTGAGCGCGATCCAACGGTCGGATCTACAGATACGGATCTTTTGAGTGCGATCCAACGGTCGGATCTACAGATACGGACCTTTTGAGCCGGTACTCTGGTCGTGCCGGTGGAACGGCTCGGACCGGATACTGTCGCCGTGTCGTACCGATTCAACGCATATCCATGGAAAACAGCCTCCGGAAACTCGTGAAATAATTTTAGCTCGATCCAATGGTCGGATCTAGAGATACGGAACTTTAGATATAGACCTTTTGAGCCGGTACTCTGGTCGTGCCGGGGGAACGGCCCTTTTCGGACGATGTCGCCGTGTCGTACTGATTCCACGCGTCTCCATGGAAAACAGCCTCCGAAAACTCGTGAAACAATTTGAGCGCGATCCAACGGTCGGATCTAAAGATACGGACCTTTTGAGCCGGTACTCTGGTCGAGCCGTTCACATGGTCCCGACCGGACGTTGTCGCCGTGTCGTACCGATTCCCCGCTTCTCCATGGAAAACAGCCTCTGAAAACTCGTGAAACAATTTGAGCACGATCCAACGCTCGGATCTACAGATACGGAACTTTTGAGCCGGTACTCTGGTCGTGCCGTCGGAACGGCCCCGACCGGACGCTGTCGCCGTGTCGTGCCGATTCCACGCGTCTACATGGAAAACAACCTCCAGAAACTCGTTAAGCAATTTGAGCGCGATCCAACAGTCGGATATACAGATACAGACCTTTTGAGCCGTACACTGGTCGTGCCGTTGGAACGACCCAGACCGGACGCTGTCGCCGTGTCCTACAGATTCCATGCATCTCGATGCAAAACAGCCTCCGGAAACTCGTGAAACAATTTGAGCGCGATCCAACGGTCGGATCTACATATACGAACCTTTTGAGCCGGTACTCTGGTCGTGCCGGTGGAACGGCCCGGACCGGACGCCGTCGCCGTGGCGTACCGATTCCATGCATCTCCATGGAAAACAGCCTCCGAAAACTCGTGAAACAATTTGAGCGCGATCCAACGGTCGGATCTACAGATACGGATCTTTTGAGCGCGATCCAACGGTCGGATCTACAGATACGGATCTTTTGAGCGCGATCCAACGGTCGGATCTACAGATACGGACCTTTTGAGCCGGTACTCTGGTCGTGCCGGTGGAACGGCTCGGACCGGATACTGTCGCCGTGTCGTACCGATTCAACGCATATCCATGGAAAACAGCCTCCGGAAACTCGTGAAATAATTTTAGCTCGATCCAATGGTCGGATCTAGAGATACGGAACTTTAGATATAGACCTTTTGAGCCGGTACTCTGGTCGTGCCGGGGGAACGGCCCTTTTCGGACGATGTCGCCGTGTCGTACTGATTCCACGCGTCTCCATGGAAAACAGCCTCCGAAAACTCGTGAAACAATTTGAGCGCGATCCAACGGTCGGATCTAAAGATACGGACCTTTTGAGCCGGTACTCTGGTCGAGCCGTTCGCATGGTCCCGACCGGACGTTGTCGCCGTGTCGTACCTATTCCACGTGTCTCCATGGAAAACAGCCTCCGGAAACTCGTGAAACAATTTGAGCGCGATCCAACGGTCGGATCTACAGATACGGACCTTTTGAGCCGTTACTCTGGTCGTGCCGGTGGAACGGCTCGGACCGGATACTGTCGCCGTGTCGTACCGATTCAACGCATATCCATGGCAAACATCCTCCGGAAACTCGTGAAATAATTTTAGCTCGATCCAATGGTCGGATCTAGAGAGACGAAACTTTAGATACGGACCTTTTGAGCCGGTACTCTGGTCGTGCCAGGGGAACGGCCCTTTTCGGATGATGTCGCCGTGTCGTACTGATTCCACGGGTCTCCATGGAAAACAGCTTCCGAAAACTCGTGAAACAATTTGAGCGCGATCCAACGGTCGGATCTACAGATACGGACCTTTTGAGCCGGTACTCTGGTCGAGCCGTTCGCATGGTCCCGACCGGACGTTGTCGCCGTGTCGTACCGATTCCCCGCTTCTCCATGGAAAACAGCCTCTGAAAACTCGTGAAACAATTTGAGCACGATCCAACGCTCGGATCTACAGATACGGAACTTTTGAGCCGGTACTCTGGTCGTGCCGTCGGAACGGCCCCGACTGGACGCTGTCGCCGTGTCGTACCGATTCCCCGCTTCTCCATGGAAAACAACCTCTGAAAACTCGTGAAACAATTTGAGCACGATCCAACGCTCGGATCTACAGATACGGAACTTTTGAGCCGGTACACTGGTCGTGCCGTTGGAACGACCTCGACCGGACGCTGTCACCGTGTCATACAGATTCCATGCATCTCGATGCAAAACAGCCTCCGGAAATTCGTGAAACAATTTGAGCGCGATCCAACGGTCGGATCTACATATACGAATGACACGACCAAAATCTTGATGTCTCTTCCCAAGTGCAGGAGTGTCGAAGTAATAAATAACCCGGCAAGACCGGGGTCGAACCACAGAGAGGTTAATTGTATAAATTATAAATAACAAGACGACGACAACAACAACAACAACAACAACAATAATAATACTCAGTACGTGGCGTTGTTATACCTGAGAATGATCTAAAGATCGGGTCACAGGTTTCCAGCCTATATACTGACTTTATGAAAAGATCAAAGATATATATTATATAATATAAACAGAATGTAAATAATAATAATAATAACAATGATAATAATAATAATAACAGAAGATGAAGAAATTAATGAGAACTTTGAGATAAAAGATTAACGTAAGGATTAAACAATGATAAAAACAAATGTCAAGGTTAGAGGATCCACTAATGGTACTTCAAACAAGTATAATATAAACTCTTATTACTCAATTGGAAACCACACATAAAGGAGGTTCCAATCAGATTATAAATTGTTAACATGATTACATTAATTATCTTATTCGAATAAAGCTAATACTTGTAAATGTTGGCAGGCATTCATGATTATAACTTATGTTAACAACAAATCAAGTTCCTTTCATAGCTCAGGTGTCGGTTAAACCATACAGTATGGGCTATGAAAGTGCCAAGTATTTGTTGTACCAAGTGTTACACAACATAAATCTAGATTAACCATTTAACAAGCAAAGTATTAAAGTGAACAAGATAACAAATATAAAACATGTTAGTATCCAACGTTAAGGTCCATGTTAAGTTTATATTATACTTGTTCTTACACCATTAGTGTACCCTTTTCACCTTGACATAATTAACTTAGCTAGACATAATAAAAGAAAGAAACATAAATGAGCAAGACAAGAACATAAATGAGAAAGAAGTTAACTAGACAAAGGAAAGGAAATGAAGTGCATAAACTTGATATTAATGAAAGCAAGACATAAGCAATACAAAGAGAGAAAGCAAGAGCATGATCTTGATCTGAACACCAAGATGCCTCAATACATGGTAAGTGCCTCCTTTTATAGGCCAAAATTTGGAACTATTGATTTGTTGACTAATTGATGAGTGGGTGGCCACATCTTGACTAGATAACAATCCTTATCTTCTTGTCTGATCAAGACGTCATTGCTAACATCATAATTTGCCCAGAATCCTCAAGAATGTTCTAGGAAATTGTCTCAGCTTTCCAACAAAAAAAAGATGAGGTCATTTGGACTTCTAGAACTCAAGATATGGGCTGAACACTAAATAGTGTTTGGGCTGCAGGACAGCTTCGGACTTCTTCGTTGTTCCTTCAATTTGGACTTCAAAACGACCTTTTCAAATCTTGGGCTCCTCATGAAAGTTGTAGGCCTTTGTCTTACCTTTCCATCCATATAAAGTGGACCTAAATCCGAAATCTAGAGCTCCAGATATGATCCAATTACCGAGCAATGTTCCGGTTTGGACTGCACCGACATCTCTTTTCTAAGTTTGGCCATCTCTTTGTCCTTTAACTTTCAATGCTTAAACTCATCAATCAATCCTTTTATTTATGTGATAGTCCTGCATTTAAAATGAGCATTTACCATAAATTAAGGTATCTTATAATATCAAACTTGTTATTATAAAACATGCTTTAGTTAAGGAGTTATTGATACTTCAAGTGCAAAATGATGATATAAAACCTTGATAAACATGCACTTTTAAGTACTAATCACACCCCCCAACCAGCTTATTACTAGTCCCTAGTAATCTAAAGCGTTAAAATAGAGAAACAATTTGCAAGTTCCACAAAGCAAGGCATTCATCATTCAACTTCCATTAATCTATCCAGATAAACAAACTCTCATTAAATTTATATTCCTGCTTCATACTTCGTAAACAAGATATTAATAAACCTTCTTTTTGTGTGCTCAATGAAAACATAGATGATGGGGCTTTTGTTGGAAGAAAACAATATTATGTTCAAATGTTTAAGGTGAACTTCCTTGGGTTGGGATTTTTTTCTTCTTCTTTTTTTTTTTTTTTTTTTTTTCTCTTTTTTTTTCTTTTTTTTTTCTTTTTATTTATATACACATACAACTTAAAACACAATGTATCTTTAACCCATGTAACGAGTTTTAGGCTAATGACTCCCAGACCAGTTGGTCTTAGGGCATTAGGTGTTGAGACACCCCTACGAGCTTAACAACTCGGGTTGCAGATACTGATACGTAGATAGTGCAATGTTTGATTCCCTTAAGCTTTTCTCCTTAACCCATGTAACAAGCTTTGGGCCAATAGCTCCCAAGTCAGTTGACTTTAGGGTATTAGGTGTTAAAACACCCCTTCGGGCTTAATTGCTTAGGTTAGGGAGGCTACGAAACCAAACTTATCCACGTTTTATTATCATCAATACTATCTTTTTTTTTTTTTTTTTTTTTTTTTTTTTTTGCAAATTATATACTATCCTTTTCCCTTAGTTGTTACCTTCAACAAAAGAACATAATTAATGTAATAATCCAATGTGCAACCCACAATCATATGTTAAAGTGTGTGTGTGAAAATGAAGGTTTAATAATACTTGTTAAATGAGTATAGGAGCAGAATCAAGTGATAACAATGTGAGAGTTTGTAAACCTGAATATTTCAAGAAGTATTATGATAGACCTTGGTAATGAAACTTACTAAGATGCGTCTCTAGAGTCAATAAAATTGATTCCATACTCTGCCATCCTAATAACAATTTTGTCAAATGGTTTTAATAATAGCAAAAACAGTTAGCAAGTTAGTATTTTTTTTTTTTTTTTAAACTACTACCCTCTCCCCCCAACCAAAACGAGACATTGTCCTCAATGTTCGAAGGTAGAAAGATAGAGTATAGAAGACATCACCTGAAACAGCGAACAATGACAAACCTGAAACACACTTAAACAAACATAAAAAGTAACAAAACAAAATAATATGCTATTAATAAAACCAAAAGACACAAGGTTTCACAGATGAAGGCTCAAATCTAATCTAAGCTTTTTACGGCTTTCCTTAGTTGACCAATCTAGACGACTCATGCAGGGATCAATGACAGGGATGAAAGATTGTAGTTGGTCAATCAATTGTTCAGCAGTAGCAGCAGAGATTATGATTCGTCGTGCCGAAGATGTTAGAAATTCCTGTTCCACAGCTTGATCAAGGAAAGACAGCAACTTATCATAAAAACCATTAACATTTAACAAACCTATGAGTTTATGGTGAATGTGCAGTTGGGCCCAAGATGAAATATGAAAGATCTCTTCCAATGTGCCCAGACCACCTGGTAAGGCAATGAAGGCATCAGCATGGTTAAACATGGTATTCAGTCGGTCAGACATTGTTGGGACCTGTAGTTCTTCTCCAATTGTTTTTCCAATGATGTCCCCATTTGCTAAAGCTTTGGGGACAACCCCCAAAACTTGACTGCCTCCTAAAAATGCAGCCATTGACACACCTCCCATTAACCCAAGGCTGCCTCCCCCATACACTAAATGAATCTTTCTCTCAGCTAGTACCCGACCAAGATGATTTGCTGATTCTAAAAACTCTTTTTCTTTCCCAGAACTGGATCCACCGAAAACACAAATATTTCTTATATGATGACTTGAGGAACCTGCCATTTCTACACACTTCTATATTTGATGAATATATGGGATGAGTAGAAATGAAGGGAAGGAAGAGAAGAATTTATAGATGAAAAAGTGAAAATGCAATCATACCACCTATATGTAGGCCAGCTGTAGTCTCACAAACTCTCTCTCTCTCTCTCTTTATTAATTATTTATTTTGAAAAAGCATGTATGTACAGGTAGTTGTGATTGTGGCTCACATCTTCCCTTGGTTTTACGTCCAAGAACGGCTTAAACGCCCTCTATGGGTCGGGGATAGGCTTCCCATCCAGTTTTCTTAAAAACTGGCAAACAGGGTCTTTTTTAGTCAGATTCCCAAGACTAAGTCGATCATGTTCTTTATGGAATTGTGGCCATAAATCATGAATTACACGATGCACATCTCCACTAGGATGCGTCTCAAGGGTCAACAAAAGATTATCTAAAGACCCCTTACTCAGGCCATCCTTAATGAATTGTATCTTATCTTCACGGTTTACAGATACCATTCCTAAAGAACGACATGTTGCATTACAAGTCCATCTGGCACATCTGTGACAGACTTTCAGTCGTTTTGCACGACGTTTCTTTGCAAAAGTGCTTTTACCTGTTCCAGGCATGTGTGAAATGAAAGAATTGGAGGACTCACCTGATAATCGGACCTTTGCTTCAATTAGCCAGCGAATATCTTCAGGAATTCCATGATTCATTAACAACCGTAATCTTTCACACCTAGCACGATAAATTTTATTAATCGCATTTGGAGGCAAAGCGGGAAAATACCTTTTCAACTTTTCAAGAGTGGTGTCCATTTTCAAAAGAGAATTAAGAGAAGAGTTTCAAAGAAGGGAGAAAGAGCTAAGAATTGTACAAATATATACAGATATCAGTTATTTGGGAAACTGAAAGAACCGACTTAAGTCACGGAGTACCGTTATCCGCCATTTGACCGGGGTGAAAGAGAGACTAGCAAAACAATAAATACAACAAAACACAAAACAATGTGAGAAAAACAAAATAATCAACCTTTATCTACAAGATCATTCAAACCAATGGATTCATTTTCACTAGGAAACTCATCAAAGTAAGCTTTCAAACGATGTCTATTTACCTTCAAAACATTGTCATTCTTTGGATTCTCAATATCAAGGGCCCCATAAGGATACACATGTTTCAAAATAAATGGACCGCTCCATTGTGATCTTATTTTTTCAGGAAATAAATGGAGTCGAGAATTATAAGGCAAAACGTTTTGACCAGTATCAACTTTTTGACAATTTTCACAAGTTTTGCAGAATGCATGTGTGTCCTTGAACATGGTGGGCCAATAGAATCCAGATTGTAAGATTTTTGCAATCGTCCTTTTTGACGATAAATGACTCCCACATGCCTCAGAATGACAAAGTTTAATGACACCACTTACCTCATTGTCGGGAATGCATTTTTGAAATAATTGATCAGGACAATTTTTGAATAAGTAAGGGTCATCCAAATAAAAGTTCTTCACCTTGTTCAAAAACTTTCCTTTGTCTTCGATACTCCAGTGAGCTGGCAAATCTCCTGTTGCAAGAAAATTGATATTTTTAGCAGACCAAGGCATTGAACAATGAGAAAGTAAGGATTCGTCAGGAGAGTAAGCATCGATTGGTGGGATGTCAGATGTCAAATCTGTTGTCACTCTTGACAAAAGATCGGCATCAATATTTTTAGTGCCTTTTTCATCTGTGATTTCTTCCTGAGAATAAATCATTTTCAAATCTTCAGATTTATCCAACTCAATTTTACTCAAAGTAGATTCAAGTTGATCATGAACTAATTCTTCAATAAGATCTACTTCTTGTAAATCATTATCATCTCCAGGTTGCTTGCAAATGTTGAAAATATTCATCTCCAATGTCATGTTTCCAAATGATAGCTTCATCAGTCCATTCCTACAATTAATCAATGCATTAGAAGTTGCAAGAAACGGACGTCCTAAAATAATAGGAAATGAATTACATGCTTCAACAGGTTGCGTGTCCAAGACAATAAAATCCACAGGATAAATGAATTTATCGACTTGTACTAACACATCTTCAATTATTCCTCTAGGCACTTTTACAGATCTATCGGCAAGTAAAAGAGTTACAGAGGTTGGTTTTAACTCACCTAGATTGAGACTTTGAAAAACTGAATATGGAAGTAAATTCACACTAGCTCCAAGATCAAGTAAGGCTCTTTCAATTTTATGTTCTCCAATAAAGCAAGAAATTGTAGGACAACCAGGGTCTTTATATTTCAAAGCATTATTGTTCTGAAGAATGGCACTTACTTGTTCGGCTAAAAAGGCTTTCTTTTTCACATTCAGTTTTCTCTTCACAGTGCACAGATCTTTCAAAAATTTAGCATAGGAAGGAACCTGTTTAATAGCATCCAACAAAGGTATATTGATCCTTACCTGTTTGAAAATTTCAAAGATTTCAGAGTTGTGACTGACTTTCCTTTGTTTGGTCATGGCATGAGGAAATGGAAGTGCTGGCGGGGAATCAGCCTTTTCTTTGCAATGTTCAGGTTCAACCCCTTCCTTACCCTCAGAGATAGACTCATCATCTTTCTCACAAGGTTCAAGAATAGGTTTTTCAATAACCTTACCACTACGAAGAGTGATGACTGATTTGACTTGATCCATGTGTTGGCTTCCAGAACTACTTGCATTTGCATTGTATTGCCCCTTTGGATTTTGCTGTGGTTGAGAAGGAAACTTACCTTTCTCTTGGGAAACTGAGAGCAGATGTTAATTTTGCAAGAGCATCTTTAAAATCGGTCATGCTTTGAGCAAGTTGAGTGTTGATTGTCTCCTGCTTTTCAATGAATGCATGCAATGTTTCCTCAAAATTTCTTCTAGGAGGTGGAGCATAAGGAGGTGCATATCCATGAGAATTTTGGAAATTATGGTGTGCTTGAAACGGTGGATGTGAAGTTTGTGCATTGTTGCTATCACTCTTCCAACTAAAATTTGGGTGATTTCTCCAACCAGGGTTATATGTTTGTGAGTATGGGTTATGGTTGGGTCTTTGGAAACTGTTTAAAGCATGGGCTTGTTCATGGAGGCATTCCTTGAAAGAAGGCAAAGTTGGACAATCATTGTTGCATGCTCATTTGTTTCACAGATTTGACACACAATGTCTTGAACAGATTTTAATTGACCACTCTTTTTAATTCTAGTGCCTCGACTTTTCTAGCTAAAGATGCAAACTTGGCTTGGAGGTCATGATCTTCCCTAAGGTTGTGCATACCCCACTAGATGTATGAGGTTGAGTTTTACCTGGTGCCTCATAAGTACCTGTGGTGTCCCAATTTTGAGCATTTTCGGCTAGCAAGTCTAGGTACTCCATTGCTTCATTAGGGTCTTTATCTTCAAAGTTCCATTGCACATCAATTCAACCATTTGCCTATCTCTAGGTGTTAAACCTTCATAAAAATGTGAAACCAATCTCCATGTTTCAAAACCATGATGTGGGCAAGTATTAAGCAAATCTCGATACCTATCCCAACATTGGTAAAATGTTTCTCCTGGCTTTTGAGTGAAAGTGATGATTTGTCTTTTGAAAGAGTTTGTTCTGTGAGATGGAAAAAACTTCTTTAAAAATTGTTGTTGCATATCATCCCAAGCACGAATGGATCCTGGTCTCAAATTTTGTAGCCATGTTTTAGCTTTATCTTTTAATGAAAAAGGAAAAAGCTTTAATCGAATGGTGTTCATGCTACAATTTGAGTCATTATAGGTATTACAGACCTCCTCAAATTCCCTTAAATGCAAGTATGGATTTTCTAAGTCTAAGCCATGAAAAGATGGTAAAAGTTGAATAATGCCTGGCTTAAAATTAAAATGAGATGCATCAGGAGGGAAAACTATGCATGAGGGTGCACTTGTTCTTGTGGGATTCATGTGGTCTCTAAGTGTTCTCATACGGTTATTCTCATTATTCTCATTATGAAGTGATTGATTATCTTCTTCGGCCATATTTTCTGAAAATGATGAGGATACCCTACAAAGTCTACCACTTAATGTACGTGACCAAACTCTCATGCACGTGTAAGAAGAGAATAAAAGCAAGAAAAGAAAATAGAAGAAAAAGAAACAAAACAAAACAAAGGAAACAAAAATAGATAAAATGAAAAGTGAAAAGAGAAAATAAATTAAATATTATAATTTATACAAGAATTTACCTCCCCGGCAACGGCGCCAAAAACTTGACACGACCAAAAGCTTGATGTCTCTTCCCAAGTGCAGGAGTGTCGAAGTAATAAATAACCCGGCAAGACCGGGGTCGAACCACAGAGAGGTTAATTGTATAAATTATAAATAACAAGACAACAACAACAACAACAACAACAACAATAATAATACTCAGTACGTGGCGTTGTTATACCTGAGAATGATCTAAAGATCGGGTCACAGGTTTCCAGCCTATATACTGACTTTATGAAAAGATCAAAGATATATATTATATAATATAAACAGAATGTAAATAATAATAATAATAACAATGATAATAATAATAATAACAGAAGATGAAGAAATTAATGAGAACTTTGAGATAAAAGATTAACGTAAGGATTAAACAATGATAAAAACAAATGTCAAGGTTAGAGGATCCACTAATGGTACTTCAAACAAGTATAATATAAACTCTTATTACTCAATTGGAAACCACACATAAAGGAGGTTCCAATCAGATTATAAATTGTTAACATGATTACATTAATTATCTTATTCGAATAAAGCTAATACTTGTAAATGTTGGCAGGCATTCATGATTATAACTTATGTTAACAACAAATCAAGTTCCTTTCATAGCTCAGGTGTCGGTTAAACCATACAGTATGGGCTATGAAAGTGCCAAGTATTTGTTGTACCAAGTGTTACACAACATAAATCTAGATTAACCATTTAACAAGCAAAGTATTAAAGTGAACAAGATAACAAATATAAAACATGTTAGTATCCAACGTTAAGGTCCATGTTAAGTTTATATTATACTTGTTCTTACACCATTAGTGTACCCTTTTCACCTTGACATAATTAACTTAGCTAGACATAATAAAAGAAAGAAACATAAATGAGCAAGACAAGAACATAAATGAGAAAGAAGTTAACTAGACAAAGGAAAGGAAATGAAGTGCATAAACTTGATATTAATGAAAGCAAGACATAAGCAATACAAAGAGAGAAAGCAAGAGCATGATCTTGATCTGAACACCAAGATGCCTCAATACATGGTAAGTGCCTCCTTTTATAGGCCAAAATTTGGAACTATTGATTTGTTGACTAATTGATGAGTGGGTGGCCACATCTTGACTAGATAACAATCCTTATCTTCTTGTCTGATCAAGACGTCATTGCTAACATCATAATTTGCCCAGAATCCTCAAGAATGTTCTAGGAAATTGTCTCAGCTTTCCAACAAAAAAAAGATGAGGTCATTTGGACTTCTAGAACTCAAGATATGGGCTGAACACTAAATAGTGTTTGGGCTGCAGGACAGCTTCGGACTTCTTCGTTGTTCCTTCCATTTGGACTTCAAAACGACCTTTTCAAATCTTGGGCTCCTCATGAAAGTTGTAGGCCTTTGTCTTACCTTTCCATCCATATAAAGTGGACCTAAATCCGAAATCTAGAGCTCCAGATATGATCCAATTACCGAGCAATGTTCCGGTTTGGACTACACCGACATCTCTTTTCTAAGTTTGGCCATCTCTTTGTCCTTTAACTTTCAATGCTTAAACTCATCAATCAATCCTTTTATTTATGTGATAGTCCTGCATTTAAAATGAGCATTTACCATGAATTAAGGTATCTTATAATATCAAACTTGTTATTATAAAACATGATTTAGTTAAGGAGTTATTGATACTTCAAGTGCAAAATGATGATATAAAACCTTGATAAACATGCACTTTTAAGTACTAATCAACGAACCTTTTGAGCCGGTACTCTGGTCGTGACGGTGGAACGGCCCGGACCGGATACTGTCGCCGTGTCGTACCGATTCAACGCATATCCATGGAAAACAGCCTCCGGAAACTCGTGAAATAATTTTAGCTCGATCCAATGGTCGGATCTAGAGATACGGAACTTTAGATACCGCCCTTTTGAGCCGGTACTCTGGTCGTGCCGGGGGAACGGCCCTTTTGGGACGATGTCGCGTGTCGTACTGATTCCACACGCGTCTCCATGGAAAACAGCCTCCGAAAACTCGTGAAACAATTTGAGCGCGATCCAAACGGTCGGATCTAAAGATACGGACCTTTTGAGCCGGTACTCTAGTCGAGCCGTTCGCATGGTCCCGACCGGGACATTCTCGCCGTGTCGTACTATTCCACGTGTCTCCATGGAAAACAGCCTCCGGAAACTCGTGAAACAATTTGAGCGCGAATCCAACGGTCGGATCTACAGATACGGACCTTTTGAGCCGTTACTCTGGTCGTGCCGGTGGAACGACTCTGACCGGATACTGTCGCCGTGTCGTACCATGATTCAACGCATATCCATGGCAAACAGCCTCCGGAAACTCGTGAAAATAATTTTAGCTCGATCCAATGGTCGGATCTAGAGAGATGAAACTTTAGATACGGACCTTTTGAGCCGGTATCTGGTCGTGCCCGGGAACGGCCCTTTTCGGATGATGTCGCCGTGTCGTACTGATTCCACGTGTCTCCATGGAAAACAGCTTCCGAAAACTCGTGAAACAATTTGAGCGCGATCAACGGTCGGATCTAAAGATACGGCCTTTTTTAGCCGGTACTCTGTCGAGCCGTTCGCATGGTCCCGACCGGACGTTGTCGCCGTGTCGTACCTATTCCACGTGTCTCCATGGAAAACAGCCTCCGGAAACTCGTGAAACAATTTGAGCGCGATCCAACGGTCGGATCTACAAGATACGGACCTTTTGAGCCGTTACTCTGGTCGTGCCGGTGGAACGACTCGGACCGGATACTGTCGCCGTGTCGTACCGATTCAACGCATATCCATGGCAAACATCCTCCGGAAACTCGTGAAATAATTTTAGCTCGATCCAATGGTCGGATCTAGAGAGACGAAACTTTAGATACGGACCTTTTGAGCTAGTACTCTGGTCGTGCCAGGGGAACGGCCCTTTTCGGATGATGTCGCCGTGTGGTACTGATTCCACGCGTCTCCATGGAAAACAGCTTCCGAAAACTCGTGAAACAATTTGAGCGCGATCCAACGGTCGGATCTACAGATACGGACCTTTTGAGCCGGTACTCTGGTCGAGCCGTTCGCATGGTCCCGACCGGACGTTGTCGCCGTGTCGTACCGATTCCCCGCTTCTCCATGGAAAACAGCCTCTGAAAACTCGTGAAACAATTTGAGCACGATCCAACGCTCGGATCTACAGATACAGAACTTTGGAGCCGGTACACTGGTCGTGCCGTTGGAACGACCTCGACCGGACGCTGTCGCCGTGTCATACAGATTCCATGCATCTCGATGCAAAACAGCCTCCGGAAACTCGTGAAACAATTTGAGCGCGATCCAACGGTCGGATCTACATATACGAACCTTTTGAGCCGGTACTCTGGTCGTGCCGGTGGAACGGCCCGGACCGGATACTGTCGCCGTGTCGTACCGATTCAACGCATATCCATGGAAAACAGCCTCCGGAAACTCGTGAAATAATTTTTAGCTCGATCCAATGGTCGGATCTAGAGATACGGAACTTTAGATACCGACCTTTTGAGCCGGTACTCTGGTCGTGCCGGGGAACGGCCCTTTTGGGACGATGTCGCCGTGTCGTACTGATTCCACGCGTCTCCATGGAAAACAGCCTCCGAAAACTCGTGAAACAATTTGAGCGCGATCCAACGGTCGGATCTAAAGATACGGACCTTTTGAGCCGGTACTCTAGTCGAGCCGTTCGCATGGTCCCGACCGGACGTTGTCGCCGTGTCGTACCTATTCCACGTGTCTCCATGGAAAACAGCCTCCGGAAACTCGTGAAACAATTTGAGCGCGATCCAACGGTCGGATCTACAGATACGGACCTTTTGAGCCGTTACTCTGGTCGTGCCGGTGGAACGACTCGGACCGGATACTGTCGCCGTGTCGTACCGATTCAACGCATATCCATGGCAAACATCCTCCGGAAACTCGTGAAATAATTTTAGCTCGATCCAATGGTCGGATCTAGAGAGATGAAACTTTAGATACGGACCTTTTGAGCCGGTACTCTGGTCGTGCCCGGGGAACGGCCCATTTCGGATGATGTCGCCGTGTCGTACTGATTCCACGCGTCTCCATGGAAAACAGCTTCCGAAAACTCGTGAAACAATTTGAGCGCGATCCAACGGTCGGATCTAAAGATACGGACCTTTTGAGCCGGTACTCTGGTCGAGCCGTTCGCATGGTCCCGACCGGACGTTGTCGCCGTGTCGTACCTATTCCACGTGTCTCCATGGAAAACAGCCTCCGAAAACTCGTGAAACAATTTGAGCGCGATCCAACGGTCGGATCTAAAGATACGGACCTTTTGAGCCGGTACTCTAGTCGAGCCGTTCGCATGGTCCCGACCGGACGTTGTCGCCGTGTCGTACCTATTCCACGTGTCTCCATGGAAAACAGCCTCCGGAAACTCGTGAAACAATTTGAGCGCGATCCAACGGTCGGATCTACAGATACGGACCTTTTGAGCCGTTACTCTGGTCGTGCCGGTGGAACGACTCTGACCGGATACTGTCCCCATGTCGTACCGATTCAACGCATATCCATGGCAAACAGCCTCCGGAAACTCGTGAAATAATTTTAGCTCGATCCAATGGTCGGATCTAGAGAGATGAAACTTTAGATACGGACCTTTTGAGCCGGTACTCTGGTCGTGCCCGGGGAACGGCCCTTTTCGGATGATGTCGCCGTGTCGTACTGATTCCACGCGTCTCCATGGAAACTTCCGAAAACTCGTGAAACAATTTGAGCGCGATCCAACGGTCGGATCTAAAGATACGGACCTTTTGAGCCGGTACTCTGGTCGAGCCGTTCGCATGGTCCCCACCGGACGTTGTCGCCGGGTCGTACCTATTCCACGTGTCTCCATGGAAAACAGCCTCCGGAAACTCGTGAAACAATTTGAGCGCGATCCAACGGTCGGATCTACAGATACGGACCTTTTGAGCCGGTACTCCGGTCGTGCCGGTGGAACGGCTCGGACCGGATACTGTCGTCGTGTCGTACCGATTCAACGCATATCCATGGAAAACAGCCTCCGGAAACTCGTGAAATAATTTTAGCTCGATCCAATGGTCGGATCTAGAGATACGGAACTTTAGATACAGACCTTTTGAGCCGGTACTCTGGTCGTGCCGGGGGAACGGCCCTTTTCGGACGATGTCGCCGTGTCGTACTGATTCCACGCGTCTCCATGGAAAACAGCCTCCGAAAACTCGTGAAACAATTTGAGCGCGATCCAACGGTCGGATCTAAAGATACGGACCTTTTGAGCCGGTACTCTAGTCGTGCCGTTCGCATGGTCCCGACCGGACGTTGTCGCCGTGTCGTACCTATTCCACGTGTCTCCATGGAAACAGCCTCCGGAAACTCGTGAACAATTTGAGCGCGATCCAACGGTCGGATCTACAGATACGGACCTTTTGAGCCGTTACTCTGGTCGTGCCGGTGGAACGACTCGGACCGGATACTGTCGCCGTGTCGTACCGATTCAACGCATATCCATGGCAAACATCCTCCGGAAACTCGTGAAATACTTTTAGCTCGATCCAATGGTCGGATCTAGAGAGACGAAACTTTAGATACGGACCTTTTGAGCCAGTACTCTGGTCGTGCCAGGGGAACGGTCCTTTTCGGATGATGTCGCCGTGTCGTACTGATTCCACGCGTCTCCATGGAAAACAGCTTCCGAAAACTCGTGAAACAATTTGAGCGCGATCCAACGGTCGGATCTACAGATACAGACCTTTTGAGCCGGTACTCTGGTCGTGCCGGTGGAACGACTCGGACCGGATACTGTCGCCGTGTCGTACCGATTCAACGCATATCCATGGCAAACATCCTTCGGAAACTCGTGAAATAATATTAGCTCGATCCAATGGTCGGATCTAGAGAGATGAAACTTTAGATACGGACCTTTTGAGCCGGTACTCTGGTCGTGCCCGGGGAACGGCCCTTTTCGGATGATGTCGCCATGTCGTACTGATTCCACGCGTCTCCATGGAAAACAACTTCCGAAAACTCGTGAAACAATTTGAGCGCGATCCAACGGTCGGATCTAAAGATACGGACCTTTTGAGCCGGTACTCTGGTCGAGCCGTTCGCATGGTCCCGACCGGACGTTGTCGCCGGGTCGTACCTATTCCACGTGTCTCCATGGAAAACAGCCTCCGGAAACTCGTGAAACAATTTGAGCGCGATCCAACGGTCGGATCTACAGATACGGACCTTTTGAGCCGGTACTCTGGTCGTGCCGGTGGAACGGCTCGGACCGGATACTGTCGTCGTGTCGTACCGATTCAACGCATATCCATGGAAAACAGCCTCCGGAAACTCGTGAAATAATTTTAGCTCGATCCAATGGTCGGATCTAGAGATACGGAACTTTAGATACAGACCTTTTGAGCCGGTACTCTGGTCGTGCCGGGGGAACGGCCCTTTTCGGACGATGTCGCCGTGTCGTACTGATTCCACGCGTCTCCATGGAAAACAGCCTCCGAAAACTCGTGAAACAATTTGAGCGCGATCCAACGGTCGGATCTAAAGATACGGACCTTTTGAGCCGGTACTCTAGTCGTGCCGTTCGCATGGTCCCGACCGGACGTTGTCGCCGTGTCGTACCTATTCCACGTGTCTCCATGGAAAACAGCCTCCGGAAACTCGTGAAACAATTTGAGCGCGATCCAACGGTCGGATCTACAGATACAGACCTTTTGAGCCGTTACTCTGGTCGTGCCGGTGGAACGACTCGGACCGGATACTGTCGCCGTGTCGTACCGATTCAACGCATATCCATGGCAAACATCCTCCGGAAACTCGTGAAATACTTTTAGCTCGATCCAATGGTCGGATCTAGAGAGACGAAACTTTAGATACGGACCTTTTGAGCCAGTACTCTGGTCGTGCCAGGGGAACGGTCCTTTTCGGATGATGTCGCCGTGTCGTACTGATTCCACGCGTCTCCATGGAAAACTGCTTCCGAAAACTCGTGAAACAATTTGAGCGCGATCCAACGGTCGGATCTACAGATACAGACCTTTTGAGCCGGTACTCTGGTCGTGCCGGTGGAACGGCTCGGACCGGATACTGTCGTCGTGTCGTACCGATTCAACGCATATCCATGGAAAACAGCCTCCGGAAACTCGTGAAATAATTTTAGCTCGATCCAATGGTCGGATCTAGAGATACGGAACTTTAGATACAGACCTTTTGAGCCGGTACTCTGGTCGTGCCGGGGGAACGACCCTTTTCGGACGATGTCGCCGTGTAGTACTGATTCCACGCGTCTCCATGGAAAACAGCCTCCGAAAACTCGTGAAACAATTTGAGCGCGATCCAACGGTCGGATCTAAAGATACGGACCTTTTGAGCCGGTACTCTAGTCGTGCCGTTCGCATGGTCCCGACCGGACGTTGTCGCCGTGTCGTACCTATTCCACGTGTCTCCATGGAAAACAGCCTCCGGAAACTCGTGAAACAATTTGAGCGCGATCCAACGGTCGGATCTACAGATACGGACCTTTTGAGCCGTTACTCTGGTCGTGCCGGTGGAACGACTCGGACCGGATACTGTCGCCGTGTCGTACCGATTCAACGCATATCCATGGCAAACATCCTCCGGAAACTCGTGAAATACTTTTAGCTCGATCCAATGGTCGGATCTAGATAGACGAAACTTTAGATACGGACCTTTTGAGCCCGTACTCTGGTCGTGCCAGGGGAACGGTCCTTTTCGGATGATGTCGCCGTGTCGTACTGATTCCACGCGTCTCCATGGAAAACAGCTTCCGAAAACTCGTGAAACAATTTGAGCGCGATCCAACGGTCGGATCTACAGATACAGACCTTTTGAGCCGGTACTCTGGTCGTGCCGGTGGAACGACTCGGACCGGATACTGTCGCCGTGTCGTACCGATTCAACGCATATCCATGGCAAACATCCTCCGGAAACTCGTGAAATAATTTTAGCTCGATCCAATGGTCGGATCTAGAGAGACGAAACTTTAGATACGGACCTTTTGAGCCGGTACTCTGGTCGTGCCAGGGGAACGGCCCTTTTCAGATGATGTCGCCGTGTCGTACTGATTCCACGCGTCTCCATGGAAAACAGCCTCCGAAAACTCGTGAAACAATTTGAGCGCGATCCAACGGTCGGATCTAAAGATACGGACCTTTTGAGCCGGTACTCTGGTCGAGCCGTTCGCATGGTCCCGACCGGACGTTGTCGCCGTGTCGTACCTATTCCACGTGTCTCCATGGAAAACAGCCTCCGGAAACTCGTGAAACAATTTGAGCGCGATCCAACGGTCGGATCTACAGATATGGACCTTTTGAGCCGTTACTCTGGTCGTGCCGGTGGAACGACTCGGACCGGATACTGTCGCCGTGTCGTACCGATTCAACGCATATCCATGGCAAACATCCTCCGGAAACTCGTGAAATAATTTTAGCTCGATCCAATGGTCGGATCTAGAGAGACGAAACTTTAGATACGGACCTTTTGAGCCAGTACTCTGGTCGTGCCAGGGGAACGGCCCTTTTCGGATGATGTCGCCGTGTCGTACTGATTCCACGCGTCTCCATGGAAAACAGCTTCCGAAAACTCGTGAAACAATTTGAGCGCGATCCAACGGTCGGATCTACAGATACGGACCTTTTGAGCCGGTACTCTGGTCGAGCCGTTCGCATGGTCCCGACCGGACGTTGTCGCCGTGTCGTACCGATTCCCTGCTTCTCCATGGAAAACAGCCTCTGAAAACTCGTGAAACAATTTGAGCACGATCCAACGCTCGGATCTACAGATACGGAACTTTTGAGCCGGTACTCTGGTCTTGCCGTCGGAACGGCCCCGACCGGACGCTGTCGCCGTGTCCTACCGATGCCACGCGTCTACATGGAAAACAACCTCCAGAAACTCGTTAAGCAATTTGAGCGCGATCCAACAGTCGGATATACAGATACAGACCTTTTGAGCCGGTACACTGGTCGTTCCGGTGGAACGGCCCGGACCGGACGCCGTCGCCGTGCCGTTCCGATTCCATGCATCTCCATGGAAAACAGCCTCCAAAAACTCGTGAAACAATTTGAGCGCGGTCCAACGGTCGGATCTACAGATACGGATCTTTTGAGTGCGATCCAACGGTCGGATCTACAGATACGGACCTTTTGGGCCGGTACTCTGGTCGTGCTGGTGGAACGGCTCGGACCGGATACTGTCGCCGTGTCGTACCGATTCAACGCATATCCATGGAAAACAGCCTCCGGAAACTCCTGAAATAATTTTAGCTTGATCCAATGGTCGGATCTAGAGATACGGAACTTTAGATACAGACCTTTTGAGCCGGTACTCTGGTCGTGCCGGGGGAACGGCCCTTTTGGGACGATGTCGCCGTGTCGTACTGATTCCACGCGTCTCCATGGAAAACAGCCTCCGAAAACTCGTGAAACAATTTGAGCGCGATCCAACGGTCGGATCTAAAGATACGGACCTTTTGAGCCGGTACTCTGGTCGAGCCGTTCGCATGGTCCCGACCGGACGTTGTCGCCGTGTCGTACCTATTCCACGTGTCTCCATGGAAACCAGCCTCCGGAAACTCGTGAAACAATTTGAGCGCGATCCCACGGTCGGATCTACAGATACGGACCTTTTGAGCCGTTACTCTGGTCGTGCCGGTGGAACGACTCGGACCGGATACTGTCGCCGTGTCGTACCGATTCAACGCATATCCATGGCAAACATCCTCCGGAAACTCGTGAAATAATTTTAGCTCGATCCAATGGTCGGATCTAGAGAGACGAAACTTTAGATACGGACCTTTTGAGCCAGTACTCTGGTCGTGCCAGGGGAACGACCCTTTTCGGACGATGTCGCCGTGTCGTACTGATTCCACGCGTCTCCATGGAAAACAGCCTTCGAAAACTCGTGAAACAATTTGAGCGCGATCCAACGGTCGGATCTAAAGATACGGACCTTTTGAGCCGGTACTCTGGTCGAGCCGTTCGCATGATCCCGACCGGACGTTGTCGCCGTGTCGTACCTATTCCACGAGTCTCCATGGAAAACAGCCTCCGGAAACTCGTGAAACAATTTGAGCGGGATCCAACGGTCGGATCTACATATACGAACCTTTTGAGCCGGTACTCCAGTCGGGCCGTTGGAACGGCCCCGACCGGATGGTGTCGCCGTGTCGTACCGATTCCCCGCTTCTCCATGGAAAACAGCCTCTGAAAACTCGTGAAACAATTTGAGCACGATCCAACGCTCGGATCTACAGATACGGAACTTTTGAGCCGGTACTCTGGTCGTGCCGTCGGAACGGCCCCGACCGGACGCTGTCGCCGTGTCGTACCGATTCCACGCGTCTACATGGAAAACAACCTCCAGAAACTCGTTAAGCAATTTGAGCGCGATCCAACGGTCGGATATACAGATACAGACCTTTTGAGCCGGTACACTGGTCGTGCCGTTGGAACGACCCCGACCGAACGCTGTCGCCGTGTCATACAGATTCCATGCATCTCGATGCAAAACAGCCTCCGAAAACTCGTGAAACAATTTGAGCGCGATCCAACGGTCGGATCTACATATACGAACCTTTTGAGCCGGTACTCTGGTCGTGCCGTTGGAACGGCCCCGACCGGACATTGTCGCCGTGTCATACCGATTCCACGCGTCTCCATGGAAAACAGCCTCCGGAAACTCGTGAAACAATTTGAGCGCGATCCAACGGTCGGATCTACAGATACAGAACTTTTGAGCCGGAACTCTGGTCGTGCCGGTGGAACGGCCCGGACCGGACGTCGTCGCCGTGGCGTACCGATTCCATGCATCTCCATGGAAAACAGCCTCCGAAAACTCGTGAAACAATTTGAGCGCGATCCAACGGTCAGATCTACAGATACGGATCTTTTGAGCGCGATCCAACGGTCGGATCTACAGATACGGATCTTTTGAGCGCGATCCAATGGTTGGTTCTAGACATACGAAACTTTTGAGCCGGAACTCGGGTCGTGCCGTTGGAACGGCCCCGACCGGACATTGTCGCCGTGTCGTACCGATTCTACGCGTCTCCATGGAAAACAGCCTCCAGAAACTCGTGAAACAATTTGAGCGCGATCCAACGGTCGGATCTACAGATACGGACCTTTTGAGCCGGTACTCTGGTCGTGCCGTTGGAACGGCCCCGACCGGACGCTGTCGCCGTGTCGTACCTATTGCACGTGTCTCCATGGAAAACAGCCTCCAGAAACTCGTGAAATAATTTGAGCGCGATCCAACGGTCGGATCTACATATACGAACCTGTTGAGCCGGTACTCTCGTCGTGCCGGTGGAACGGCCCGGACCGGACGTCGTCGCCGTGGCGTACCGATTCCATGCATCTCCATGGAAAACAGCCTCCGGAAACTCGTGAAACAATTTGACCGCGATCCAACGGTCGGATCTACATATACGGATCTTTTAAGCGCGATCCAACGGTCGGATCTAGACATACGAAACTTTTGAGCCGGAACTCTGGTCGTGCCGTTGGAACGGCCCCGACCGGATGTTGTCGCCGTGTCGTACCGATTCCACGCGTCTCCATGGAAAACATCCTCCGGAAACTCGTGAAACAATTTGAGCGCGATCCAACGGTCGGATCTACAGATACGGACCTTTTGAGCCGGTACTCTGGTCGTGCAGTTGGAACGGCCCCGACCGGACGCTGTCGCCGTGTCGTACCTATTGCACGTGTCTCCATGGAAAACAGCCTCCAGAAACTCGTGAAACAATTTGAGCGCGATCCAACGGTCGGATCTACATATACGAACCTTTTGAGCCGGTACTCTGGTCGTGCAGTTGGAACGGCCCCGACCGGACGTTGTCGCCGTGTCGTACCTATTGCACGTGTCTCCATGGAAAACAGCCTCCAGAAACTCGTGAAACAATTTGAGCGCGATCCAACGGTCGGATCTACATATACGAACCTGTTGAGCCGGTACTCTTGTCGTGCCGGTGGAACGGCCCGGACCGGACGTCGTCGCCGTGGCGTACCGATTCCATGCATCTCCATGGAAAACAGCCTCCGGAAACTCGTGAAACAATTTGAGCGCGATTCAACGGTCGGATCTACATATACGAACCTTTTGAGCCGGTACTCGGTCGTGCCGGGGAACGGCCTTTTTCGACGATGTCGTCGTGGCGTACCATTCCATGCATCTCCATGGAAAACAGCCTCTGAAAACTCGTGACACAATTTGAGCGCGATCCAACGGTCGGATCTACAGATACGGACTTTTGAGCCGGTACTCGGTCGTGCCGTTGGAACGGCCCTGACCGGACGCTGTCGCCGTGTCGTACCTATTCCACGTGTCTCCATGGAAAACAGCCTCCGGAAACTCGTGAAACAATTTGAGCGCGATCCAACGGTCGGATCTACAGATACGGACCTTTTGAGCCGGTACTCTGGTCGAGCCGTTCGCATGGTCCCGACCGGACGCTGTCGCCGTGTCGTACCTATTCCACGTGTCTCCATGGAAAACAGCCTCTGGAAACTCGTGAAACAATTTGAGCGCGATCCAACGGTCGGATCTACATATACGAACCTTTTGAGCCGGTACTCTGGTCGTGCCGTTGGAACGGCCCTGACCGGAAGCTGTCACGTGTCGTTCCCTATTCCACTTGTCTCCATGGAAAACAGCCTCGGAAACTCGTGAAACAATTTGAGCGCGATCCAACGGTCGGATCTACATATACGAACCTTTTGAGCCGGTACTCTGGTCGTGCCGTTGGAATGGCCCCGACCGGACGTTGTCGCCGTGTCGTACCTTCCACGTGTCTCCATGGAAAACAGCCTCAAGAACTCGTGAAACAATTTGAGCGCGATCCAACGGTCGGATCTACAGATACGACCTTTTGAGCCGGTACTCTGTCGTGCCGGTGGAATGGCTCGACCGGATACTGTCGCCGTGCCTACCGATTCCATGCATCTCTATGCAAAACAGCCTCCGGAAACTCGTGAAACAATTGAGCGCAATCCAACGGTCGGATCTACAGATACGGACCTTTTGAGCAGGTACTCTGGTCGTGCCGTTGGAACGACCCTGACCGGACGTTGTCACCGTGTCGTACCGATTCCATGCATCTCTATGGAAAACAACCTCAGAAAACTCGTCAAACAATTTAAGCGCGATCCAACGGTCGGATCTACAGATACGAAACTTTTGAAGCCGGTACTCTTGTCGTGCCGGGAACGGCCCTTTTCGGACCATGTCGCCGTGGTACCGATTCCATGCATCTCCATGGAAAACAACCTCCGAAACTCGTGAAACAATTTGAGCGCGATCCAACGGTCGGATCTACAGATACGGATCTTTTGAGCGGTACTCTGGTCGTGCGGGGAACGCCCTGATCGGACGATGTCGCCGTGTCGTACCGATTCCACGCGCTCCATGGAAAACAGCCTCCGGAAACTCGTGAAACAATTTGAGCGCGATCCAACGGTCGGATCTACAGATACGAAACTTTTAGCCGGTACTCTGGTCGTGCCGGGGGAACGGCCTTTTCGGACGCATGTCGCCGTGGCTTACCGATTCCATGCATCTCCATGGAAAACAACCTCCGAAAACTCGTGAAACAATTTGAGCGCGATCCAACGGTCGGATCTACAGATACGGATCTTTTGAGCCGGTACTCTGGTCGTGCGGTGGAACAGCCCTGATCGGACGATGTCGCCGTGTCGTACCGATTCCACGCGCCTCCATGGAAAACAGCCTCCGGAAACTCGTGAAACAATTTGAGCGCGATCCAACGGTCGGATCTACAGATACGACTTTTGAGCCGGTACTCTGGTCGTGCCGTGGAACGGCCCGACCGGACGTGTCGCCGTGTCGTACCGATTCCATGCATCTCCATGGAAAACAGCCTCAGAAAACTCGTGAAACAATTTGAGCGATCCAACGGACGGATCTACAGATACGGACTTTTGAGCCGGTACTCTGGTCGTGCCGATGGAACGCCCTGATCGGACGATGTCGCCGTGTCGTACCGATTCCACGCGTCTCCATGGAAAACATCCTCGGAAACTCGTGAAACAATTTGAGCGCGATCCAACGATCGGATCTACAGATACGACCTTTTGAGCCGGTACTCTGGTCGTGCCGGTGGAACGGCCCTCGACCGGATACTGTCGCCGTGTCGTACTGATTCAACGCATATCCATGGAAAACAGCCTCCGGAAACTCGTGAAATAATTTTAGCTCGATCCAATGGTCGGATCTAGAGATACGGAACTTTAGATACGGACCTTTTGAGCCGGTACTCTGGTCGTGCCGGTGGAACGGCCCTTTTCGGACGATGTCGCCGTGTCGTACTGATTCCACGCGTCTCCATGGAAAACAGCCTCCGGAAACTCGTGAAACAATTTGAGCGCGATCCAACGGTCGGATCTACAGATACGGACCTTTTGAGCCGGTACTCTGGTCGTGCCGTGGCGACCCTGACCGGACGTTGTCGCCGTGTCGTACCGATTCCATGCATCTCCATGGAAAACAACCTCCGAAACTCGTGAAATAATTTGAGCGCGATCTAAACGGTAGGATCTACAGATACGGATCTTTTGAGCGCGATCCAACGGTCGGATCTACATATACGGACCTTTTGAGCCGGTACTCTGGTCGTGCCGTTGGAACGGCCCTGACCGGACGTTGTCGCCGTGTCGTACCGATTCCACGCGTCTCCATGGCAAAACAGCCTTCGGAAACTCGTGAAATAATTTGAGCGCGATCCAACGGTCGGATCTCAGATACGACTTTTGAGCCGGTACTCTGGTCGTGCCGTTGGAACGGCCTTCACCGGACGCTGTCGCCGTGTCCTACCGATTCCATGCATCTCTATGCAAAACAGCCTCCGGAAACTCGTGAAACAATTGGAGCGCAATCCAACGGTCGGATCTACAGATACGGACCTTTTGAGCAGGTACTCTGGTCGTGCCGTTGGAACGACCCTGACCGGACGTTGTCACCGTGTCGTACCGATTCCATGCATCTCTATGGAAAACAGCCTCCGGAAACTCGTGAAACAATTTGAGCGCGATCCAACGGTCGGATCTACATATACGAACCTGTTGAGCCGGTACTCTTGTCGTGCCGGTGGAACGGCCCGGACCGGACGTCGTCGCCGTGGCGTACCGATTCCATGCATCTCCATGGAAAACAGCCTCCGGAAACTCGTGAAACAATTTGAGCGCGATTCAACGGTCGGATCTACATATACGAACCTTTTGAGCCGGTACTCGGGTCGTGCCGGGGGAACGGCCTTTTTCGGACGATGTCGTCGTGGCGTACCAATTCCATGCATCTCCATGGAAAACAGCCTCTGAAAACTCGTGACACAATTTGAGCGCGATCCAACGGACGGATCTACAGATACGGATCTTTTGAGCCGGTACTCGGGTCGTGCCGTTGGAACGGCCCTGACCGGACGCTGTCGCCGTGTCGTACCTATTCCACGTGTCTCCATGGAAAACAGCCTCCGGAAACTCGTGAAACAATTTGAGCGCGATTCAACGGTCGGATCTACATATACGAACCTTTTGAGCCGGTACTCTGGTCGAGCCGTTCGCATGGTCCCGACCGGACGCTGTCGCCGTGTCGTACCTATTCCACGTGTCTCCATGGAAAACAGCCTCTGGAAACTCGTGAAACAATTTGAGCGCGATCCAACGGTCGGATCTACATATACGAACCTTTTGAGCCGGTACTCTGGTCGTGCCGTTGGAACGGCCCTGACCGGAAGCTGTCACCGTGTCTTCCCTATTCCACTTGTCTCCATGGAAAACAGCCTTCGGAAACTCGTGAAACAATTTGAGCGCGATCCAACGGTCGGATCTACATATACGAACCTTTTGAGCCGGTACTCTGGTCGTGCCGTTGGAATGGCCCCGACCGGACGTTGTCGCCGTGTCGTACCTATTCCACGTGTCTCCATGGAAAACAGCCTCAAGAAACTCGTGAAACAATTTGAGCGCGATCCAACGGTCGGATCTACAGATACAGACCTTTTGAGCCGGTACTCTTGTCGTGCCGGTGGAATGGCTCGGACCGGATACTGTCGCCGTGCCTTACCGATTCCATGCATCTCTATGCAAAACAGCCTCCGGAAACTCGTGAAACAATTGGAGCGCAATCCAACGGTCGGATCTACAGATACGGACCTTTTGAGCAGGTACTCTGGTCGTGCCGTTGGAACGACCCTGACCGGACGTTGTCACCGTGTCGTACCGATTCCATGCATCTCTATGGAAAACAACCTCAGAAAACTCGTCAAACAATTTAAGCGCGATCCAACGGTCGGATCTACAGATACGAAACTTTTAAGCCGGTACTCTTGTCGTGCCGGGGGAACGGCCCTTTTCGGACCATGTCGCCGTGGCTTACCGATTCCATGCATCTCCATGGAAAACAACCTCCGAAAACTCGTGAAACAATTTGAGCGCGATCCAACGGACGGATCTACAGATACGGATCTTTTGAGCAGGTACTCTGGTCGTGACGGTGGAACAGCCCTGATCGGACGATGTCGCCGTGTCGTACCGATTCCACGCGCCTCCATGGAAAACAGCCTCCGGAAACTCGTGAAACAATTTGAGCGCGATCCAACGGTCGGATCTACAGATACGAAACTTTTAAGCCGGTACTCTGGTCGTGCCGGGGGAACGGCCCTTTTCGGACCATGTCGCCGTGGCTTACCGATTCCATGCATCTCCATGGAAAACAACCTCCGAAAACTCGTGAAACAATTTGAGCGCGATCCAACGGACGGATCTACAGATACGGATCTTTTGAGCAGGTACTCTGGTCGTGACGGTGGAACAGCCCTGATCGGACGATGTCGCCGTGTCGTACCGATTCCACGCGCCTCCATGGAAAACAGCCTCCGGAAACTCGTGAAACAATTTGAGCGCGATCCAACGGTCGGATCTACAGATACGAAACTTTTGAGCCGGTACTCTGGTCGTGCCGTCGGAACGGCCCCGACCGGACGCTGTCGCCGTGGTGTACCGATTCCATGCATCTCCATGGAAAACAGCCTCAGAAAACTCGTGAAACAATTTGAGCGCCATCCAACGGACGGATCTACAGATACGGATCTTTTGAGCCGGTACTCTGGTCGTGCCGATGGAACATCCCTGATCGGACGATGTCGATGTGTCGTACCGATTCCACGCGTCTCCATGGAAAACATCCTCAAGAAACTCGTGAAACAATTTGAGCGGGATCCAACGATCGGATCTACAGATACGGACGTTTTGAGCCGGTACTCTGGTCGTGCCGGTGGAACGGCTCGGACCGGATACTGTCGCCGTGTCGTACTGATTCAACGCATATCCATGGAAAACAGGCTCCGGAAACTCGTGAAATAATTTTAGCTCGATCCAATGGTCGGATCTAGAGATACGGAACTTTAGATACGGATCTTTTGAGCCGGTACTCTGGTCGTGCCATTGGAACGGCCCTTTTCGGACGATGTCGCCGTGTCGTACTGATTCCACGCGTCTCCATGGAAAACAGCCTCCGGAAACTCGTGAAACAATTGGAGCGCGATCCAACGGTCGGATCTACAGATACGGACCTTTTGAGCCGGTACTCTGGTCGTGCCGTTGGAACGACCCTGACCGGACGTTGTCGCCGTGTCGTACCGATTCCATGCATCTCCATGGAAAACAACATCCGAAAACTCGTGAAATAATTTGAGCGCGATCTAACGGTAGGATCTACAGATACGGATCTTTTGAGCGCGATCCAACGGTCGGATCTACATATACGGACCTTTTGAGCCGGTACTCTGGTCGTGCCGTTGGAACGGCCCTGACCGGACGTTGTCGCCGTGTCGTAACGATTCCACGCGTCTCCATGGCAAACAGCCTTCGGAAACTCGTGAAATAATTTGAGCGCGATCCAACGGTCGGTTCTAGAGATACGAAACTTTTGAGCCGGTACACTGGTCGTGCCGTTGGAACGGCCTTCACCGGACGCTGTCGCCGTGTCCTACCGATTCCATGCATCTCTATGCAAAACAGCCTCCGGAAACTCGTGAAACAATTGGAGCGCAATCCAACGGTCGGATCTACAGATACGGACCTTTTGAGCAGGTACTCTGGTCGTGCCGTTGGAACGACCCTGACCGGACGTTGTCACCGTGTCGTACCGATTCCATGCATCTCTATGCAAAACAGCCTCCGGAAACTCGTGAAACAATTTGACCGCGATCCAACGGTCAGATCTATAGATACGGATCTGTTGAGCGCGATCCAACGGTTGGATCTAGAGATACGAAACTTTTGAGCCGGAACTCTGGTCGTGCCGTTGGAACGGCCCCGATCGGACGCTGTCGCCGTGTCGTACCGATTCCATGCATCGCTATGCAAAACAGCCTCCGGAAACTCGTGAATTAATTTAAGCGCGATCCAACGGTCGGATCTATAGATACGGACCTTTTGAGTCGGAACTCTAGTCGTGCCGGTGGAACGGCCCGGACCGGACGCCGTCACCGTGGCATACCGATTCCATGCATCTCCATGGAAAACAGCCTCCGAAAACTCGTGAAACAATTTGAGCGCGATCCAACGGTCGGATCTACAGATACGAACCTTTTGAGCCTGTACTCTGGTCGTGCCGGTGGAACAGCTCGGACCGGATACTGTCGTCGTGTCGTACCGATTCAACGCATATCTATGGGAAACAACCTCCAGAAACTCGTGAAATAATTTTAGCTCGATCCAATGGTCGGATCTAGAGATACGGAAATTTAGATACGGACCTTTTGAGCCGGTACTCTTGTCGTGCCGGGGGAACGGCCCTTTTTGGACGATGTCGCCGTGTCGTACTGATTCCACGTGTCTCCATGGAAAACAGCCTCCGAAAACTCGTGAAACAATTTGAGCGCGATCCAACGGTTGAATCTACAGATACGGACCTTTTGAGCCGGTACTCTGGTCGAGCCGTTCGCATGGTCCCGACCGGACGCTGTCGCCGTGTCGTACCTATTCCACGTGTCTCCATGGAAAACAGCCTCCGGAAACTCGTGAAACAATTTGAGCGCGATCCAACGGTCGGATCTACATATACGGACCTTTTGAGCCGGTACTCTGGTCGTGCCGTTGGAACGACCCCGACCGGACGCTGTCGCCGTGTCGTACCTATTCCACGTGTCTCCATGGAAAACAGCCTCCGGAAACTCGTGAATCTATTTGAGCGCGTTCCAACGGTCGGATCTACATATACGAACCTTTTGAGCCGGTACTCTGGTCGTGCCGTTGGAACGGCCCTGACCGGACGTTGTTGCCGTGTCGTACCGATTCCACGTGTCTCCATGGCAAACAGCCTTCGGAAACTCGTGAAATAATTTGAGCGCGATCCAACGGTTGGATCTAGAGATACGAAACTTTTGAGCCGGTACACTGGTCGTGCCGTTGGAACGGCCTTCACCGGACGCTGTCGCCGTGTCCTACCGATTCCATGCATCTCTATGCAAAACAGCCTCCGGAAACTCGTGAAATAATTGGAGCGCAATCCAACGGTCGGATCTACAGATACGGACCTTTTGAGCAGGTACTCTGGTCGTGCCGTTGGAACGACCCTGACCGGACGTTGTCGCCATGTCGTACCGATTCCATGCATCTGCATGGAAAACAACCTCCGAAAACTCGTGAAACAATTTGAGCGCGATCCAACGGTCAGATCTATAGATACAGATCTTTTGAGCGCGATCCAACGGTCGGATCTAGAGATACGAAACTTTTGAGCCGGAACTCTGGTCGTGCCGTTGGAACGGCCCCGATCGGACGCTGTCGCCGTGTCGTACCGATTCCATGCATCGCTATGCAAAACAGCCTCCGGAAACTCGTGAATTAATTTAAGCGCGATCCAACGGTCGGATCTATAGATACGGACCTTTTGAGTCGGAACTCTAGTCGTGCCGGTGGAACGGCCCGGACCGGACGCCGTCACCATGGCATACCGATTCCATGCATCTCCATGGAAAACAGCCTCCGAAAACTCGTGAAACAATTTGAGCGCGATCTAACGGTCGGATCTACAGATACGAACCTTTTGAGCCGGAACTCTGGTCGTGCCGTTGGAACGGCCCCAACCGGACGTTGTCGCCGTGTCGTACCGATTCCATGCATCTCTATGCAAAACAGCCTCCGGAAACTCGTGAAACAATTGGAGCGCGATCCAACGGTAGGATCTATAGATACGGACCTTTTGAGCCGGTACTCTAGTCGTGCCGGTGGAACGCCCCGGACCGGACGCTGTCACCGTGGCCTACCGATTCCATGCATCTCCATGGAAAACAGCCTCCGAAAACTCGTGAAATAATTTGAGCGCGATCCAACAATCGGATCTACAGATACGGATCTTTTGAGCCGGTACTCTGGTCGTGCCGGTGGAACAGCCCTGATCGGACGATGTCGCAGTGTCGTACCGATTCCATGCATCTCCATGGAAAACATCCTCCGGAAACTCGTGAAAACATTTGAGCGCGATCCACCAGTCGGATCTACAGGTACGGACCTTTTGAGCCGGTACTCTGGTCGTGCCGGTGGAACGGCTCCGACCGGATACTGTCGCCGTGTCATACCGATTCAACGCATATCCATGGAAAACAGCCTCTGGAAACTCGTGAAATAATTTTAGCTCGATCCCACGGTCGGATCTAGTGTTACGGAACTTTAGATACGGACCTTTTGAGCCGGTACTCTGGTCGTGCCGGGGGAACGGCCCTTTTCGGATGATGTCATCGTGTCGTACTGATTCCACGCGTCTCTATGGAAAACAGCCTCCGAAAACTATTGAAACAATTTGGGCGCGTTCCAACGGTCGGATCTACATATACGAACCTTTTGAGCCGGTACTCTAGTCGTGCCGTTCGAACGGCCCTGACCGGACGCTGTCGCCGTGTCGTACCTATTCCACGTGTCTCCATGGAAAACAGCCTCCGGAAACTCGTGAAACAATTTGAGCGCGATCCAACGGTCGGATCTACATATACGAACCTTTTGAGCCGGTACTCTGGTCGTGCCGATGGAACGGCCCCGACCGGACGCTATCGCCGTGTCGTACCTATTCCACGTATCTCCATGGAAAACAGCCTCCGGAAACTCGTGAAAAATTTGAGCACGATCCAACGGTCGGATCTACATATACGAACCTTTTGAGCCGGTACTCTGGTCGTGCCAGTGGAACGGCCCGGACCGGACGTCGTCACCGTGGCGTACCGATTCCATGCATCTCCATGGAAAACAGCCTCCGAAAACTCGTGAAACAATTTGAGCGTGATCCAACGGACGGATCTACGGATACGGATCTTTTGAGCCGGTACTCTGGTCGAGCCGTTCGCATGGTCCCGACCGGACGATGTCGCCGTGATGTCCCTATTCCACGTGTCTCCATGGAAAACAGCCTCCGGAAACTCGTGAAACAATTTGAGCGCGATCCAACTGTCGGATCTACATATACGAACCTTTTGAGCCGGTACTCTGGTCGTGCCGTTGGAACGGCCCCGACAGGTCATTGTCGCCGTGTCATACCGATTCCATGCATCTCTATGCAAAACAGCTTCCGAAAACTCGTGAAATAATTTTAGCTCGATCCAATGGTCGGATCTAGAGATACGGAACTTTAGATACGGACCTTTTGAGCCGGTACTCGGGTCGTGCCGGGGGAACGGCCCTTTTCGGACGATGTCGCCGTGTCGTACTGATTCCACGCGTCTCCATGGAAAACAGCCTTCGAAAACTCGTGAAACAATTTGAGCGCGATCCAACGGTCGGATCTAAAGATACGGACCTTTTGAGCCGGTACTCTGGTCGTGCCGGTGGAACAGCCCTGATCGGACGATGTCGCCGTGTCGTACCGATTCCACGCGTCTCCATGGAAAACAGCCTCCGGCAAATTGTGAAACAATTTGAGCGCGACCCAACGGTCGGATCTACATATAGGAACCTTTTGAGCCGGTACTCTGGTCGTGCCGTTGGAACGGCCCCGACCGGACGCTGTCGCCGTGTCGTACCGATTCCACGCGTCTCCATGGAAAACATCCTCTGAAAACTCGCGAAATAATTTGAGCGCGATCCAACGGTTGGATCTAGAGATACGAACTTTTGAGCCGGTACACTGGTCGTGCCGTTGGAACGGCCTTCACCGACGCTGCCGTGTCCTAACCGATTCCATGCATCTCTATGCAAAACACCTCCGGAAACTCGTGAAATAATTGGAGCGCAATCCAACGGTCGGATCTACAGATACGGACCTTTTGAGCAGGTACTCTGGTCGTGCCGTTGGAAACGACCCTGACCGGACGTTGTCGCCATGTCGTACCGATTCCATGCATCTGCATGGAAAACAACCTCCGAAAACTCGTGAAACAATTTGAGCGCGATCCAACGGTCAGATCTATAGATACAGATCTTTGAGCGCGATCCAACGGTCGGATCTAGAGATACGAAACTTTTGAGCCGGAACTCTGTCGTGCCGTTGGAACGGCCCCGATCGGACGCTGTCGCCGTGTCGTACCGATTCCATGCATCGCTATGCAAAAGCCTCCGGAAACTCGTGAATTAATTTAAGCGCGATCCAACGGTCGGATCTATAGATACGGACCTTTTGAGTCGGAACTCTAGTCGTGCCGGTGGAACGGCCCGGACCGGACGCCGTCACCATGGCATACCGATTCCATGCAT
>CAXHTJ010000887.1:0-69918 GCA_964019445.1 Populus tremula | reverse complement strand
TTACCTCACAACTTGCTATCTTTTGGTTCTTTAGGAACTGAAATCAACAAATCAAAGTCAATAGTCTTCGCAGCGCACTCTAAATATAATTTTCAGACTCAAGAATCAATAAATATACTGAAAACAAAGCAAAACAAAACTAGGATTACGATTTTGCGAGTAGCAATGAAAATTCGTACGAATTGTGGACGAAATGAAGACACGAAATAAAACAGAAGTGAATGTTAAGGAAAACAATTACTTGACTCCTAGATAATCCAAAAATAATAGAAATAAAAAGATTAAGACAAACCTAAACAGTATAGAACATGTTTTCAAACTTGACGCAAATCTATCCTATTAATTTTTTACGTAACAGAATTGAAACCCAGACCAAACAATCTCGAAATGACCTCAAATTCAATATTTGGTAATACAAGACTATGAAAACACTAATACTCAATTTATAGGTCGTTCTCTTATGTATAGGTACCCAAACCCCTTGTATGATCAGTTTGCGGCAGAATTGAACCTCCAATTAAAACCTCCAGAAACCGATATCAAAATAATCCCAAATTTAATATGTGGTGCAATCGCATACCCAATACTCAGAATATAAAGTTTCAATAGATTCCAAGGTGTTTTACCTAGGGTTCACTAAGAGTAGTGTTTTGCGGTAGAATTGAAACTCGAATTAAAACCTCAAGCAAATAATATCAGAATAAGCCCAACTTTGATATATCATGCGATCCCACCCCCAATAGACTGAATATGAAGCTTAAATTGATTCCAAGGTGGTTTGCTTATGGTTCACCAAGATTTGTGTTTCTGCGGCAAAAATTGAATGATCCTTCAAATTTCAACTAATCACTCTTTTCTCTATTTCTTTCTGAATTTTTTTTTCTTTTTTACAAACTGATATGATTAGAGACAGTAACAAGATGAAATATAAACCT
Organism: Populus tremula; assembly: GCA_964019445.1. Classification (NCBI taxonomy): domain Eukaryota; kingdom Viridiplantae; phylum Streptophyta; class Magnoliopsida; order Malpighiales; family Salicaceae; genus Populus; species Populus tremula. The sequence goes on along the minus strand of CAXHTJ010000887.1, from coordinate 68,983 downwards.
TTTTTTTTTTTTTTGCTTAGATGACAGAGACACGAAGAACAAGAAGATGGATGCAAACACTGAAAAACTTAAGGGACACTAAAAAAAAACGAAAATAACAGAATGATATGACCTTGTTTCGGAGCCTAGCTCTGATACCAACTGTTGCGAATCTCGTGATCACGTGGTCACGCAACCCACAATCAAGATTGAGATCTGATCCCGGAAAGCCGAAATAGGTCTGATAGGAGTGCGACACAATGGAAACCTGCCCTAAGGCACCTACACTATTGGAATGAGTAGAATGACGCCACGAAGCCAGTTAATCTTCGATAAGTCAGATTCGGTTCGTTCAAGAACTGAAGAATGCAAGAATCACTCTCACACGTTAAAACTGAAAAATTCAGAATAATAATCATCAAAGCTGCTGAAATTTTGGCTTACATCAGTTTAAATAGTTCTTGAAAAGTTAACCCTAATGGACCCCTTATGTGGACTTATATGAGGTCCACTCAAAACTAGCCCAAAACCCTAAAATGAAAAGCCCATAACCTGATCCAAATAAGCCTTAGACCCTAGCTCAAAACAAAGTTTTAATTAAGCCCAAACAAGCCTTGGGTTGTAGCTAACAAAATAAAATAAAGCCCCTAATATTAAATCCATGTTCTGCCATGAGAAGAATAGAATGAACTAAAATAATACAGAATTGATTGAAGGCTTATTTATAGCCTTCCATGCAGCCCGTTAATCCTAGAAACAAAAGGAAAAGGTAGCCACCATGTTGTTTCCAAGTTGTAGTAGGATTCTTTTGTTTCCTTTGCTGTCCTCATCTCATGGCCCAAATAAGGTTGTATTGGACCCCTCTTGCACATGAATAAGATGTACTAGGATCTCCTCTTAATACTCCAATGGACCTTCCAATTCTGACTTGGTGGAAACCTTCAAAACCAATGCATTCAATGCGTCTTTCAATTTCTTTGTCTTGGACCAAGTCATTGGTCCATTTGGAACATGTAATGGTTCCTTGTTGGTGTTTCTGGGCTGGTCCGCATCACCCCGTCCCATAAACTACTTTGTCCAAGTGGAGTTGTGGAAATGTAGCGAAAGATCAACTCATTGAAGTTATGTTCGAAAAACTTTCACTGACAATACTTGTCTAATAATAAGGTTACACGTGCATAATGCACTAATAGCATTATTATACATGTCAAGTTGCCTCGTCAAAACTATTTTTTTAATATAAAAATTCAAAACTTCATTGAGTTGTGGTATGAATAGAAAATAATCTTTAAACAACAAAACATACATATAGCATCATGCTATAAGCATAGCATCATGCTATAAACTCATAAATTTTACGTTCACTTCCTAAAGTTGTAGTTCAACTAATACAATATTATTATCTTTTCTGGTTGACATACTTAACACTGAACTATAAAATTATGCCTACAAGGAAAATATATATATATATAGATTTTGGAGTAGCCTATAAAACATTTAATTGTAAACTAAACAATATCATTACATTAATGATTAAATAAGTTCGACTCACAAAAACTAGAAAAAGAAAAATTCGGAAGGTGAATTTTACATGGATAGAGAGTGTTTAAGTGAAAATAGGTTCTCGGCCCAATCCACAATTTCACCGATCAAGATCTGTCGTACACTGAGGTCAATAGGAATTGATGTTTCTTGTTAATGGATTCAGCCTTGAAGGCTTGGGCTGCAGATTAGACTAGGCATGTCTGCCCCAATGCTCGAATCTTCATTTTGAGGATTGCTATACTTTATCTTTTCATTATAAAAAAGCTAACGGCAGGGATTCGAACCTAAAGATCTTACCCCTCTTGTGTTTGTAAGAAATCCTTGAGCTAGAAACTCATTGATTGTACTGCAATGAACAATTATTAAAAAAAACATTTCCCGAACCACCGGGTTAAAGACCAATTATTGTTCCATGATGGAGAATATGTTGTCTGAAACTTGGAACCGCGACACTAAACAAAGCATTAGCATGTGCTCTTCATTATTTCCAGTTGTGCTTTAATGACAGCTAATCCCTATCAACAACTGATCACTATGATAATAAAAACGCCTCATTAATCCTAGAAACTAAAGAAAAAAGCTGTTTATATTGTTTTCAAGTTATAGTAGGATTTTGTTTATTTTCTTTGTTATGTTTTCTCCTCACCTAACAAGGAAATAAACAAAATAATAACTCCTAATACTTAAAGGAAATAATTAATATTCCCATAAATAATAGGATGTCCAAAACAAATTAGAAATCCACAAAACAAATAAACCAAAATCTAGGAGTACATCGAATAAGTTCAATCCACTCGAGGCATCCAGGAGGAGGCCAAATCCACTCCTTACCAGAATAATACAACTCAACTTCACATCCCTCCCTAAGTCAAACTCCATGACAATCTTGTCCCCAAAGAACTCGACCAAGGGGCCCAAATGGTGCCAATTATCAAACCCAAGTGAAATAGAAAAGATAACTTGTAGCTAAGTATCAGGACTAATAGAAATGAAATCCCCCATACAACGAATATTGATTCACGAATGAGAAGTATAAGAATGACGCCATGAAGTTAATTGCTCTTCGATAAATCATTTTCAGTTCTTTGAAAGAACCATGGAGGGGAGAATGTCTCACGAACTCACACGGTGAAAAGCGGCAAAGTTTTGTCGGGTAATGAATCCATTTATACTTAATTTAGACTAAAATAAACCTAATGGACCCCTTTATGTGGACCTATATGAGGTCCACTTACAATTAAACCCAAATATAACCCAAAACATAAAGAACTAAGAATAAAATAAAGTCTGATATTGTTGCTACATATAACAGAGAAAATAAAAAGCTAAATAATTTGATTCCTCCTAGTTTATAAGTTTTTATAGCTGAGTAAACCTTCCTTACATGTATAGGACTAGTTGCCGCCACTATAAGTCCCTTGTAGACTAGGAAAATCTGATATGATTTGGATTCTTTTGTTGTTGTCCCTTTAGTTCCTTGAATAGCTTGGATTCCTTTGTATAACTTGGACAAATAACAAGGCCAATTTAGCTTCTTTTTTTGCTGATATAATTGCTTTCGTTGCTTATTTAGAAGAATAAATTGCTGACTTTCTATCCTTGTAACATTAGGAAAAACAAGTCTAACAATGTTGTTATGGGGTCGGACATCAACCCTTTGATTCACACAAATTAGGCTCTTCTTAGACTTGAATTACATGAATTAGAGTTTGTCCTTCATTCTCCCTAGGTGTCCCGAGCTCCCCTCAGGCCATCTTGCTCCATATCTTGCTCCTCTCAGTCCTTCATGCTCTCTAGGTTGTCCTTCATGTTCGGAAAGAACATGCGATTTAGATCAGAAGGATATGACAACTTGTTTTGAAAATCTCCTAGTTTTACAAAAATCTTTAATGGGCTGTAACATAGTTTCCAAGTTATGGCAAGGTTTCATAAATATTTCAGAATCCTTTTCTTACAAGGATTTCTTATTCACCCTAGCTACAAGAAGGAAAGAAGACTTCAGAATTAATTATACATTCTGATCAAATTTCTTAGTCTATTTAGGATTTCTTAATGGTGACAAATCTGATTCTAGTATATTTAGGGTAGTAATTTTTTTATTTTTATTATTTCTTCTTAGTCTTTTGGTTATTATTACTTAATTGGGTTAATTATAAGTGGGCCTAATATAAATCCACCTAAGGGGGGTCCAATAGGGTTTATTTAAGTCTAGAGAGTATAAATAAATGCATAATCAGACATGTAAGTTACGCAATTTTCAGATTAACAAACTTCTTTTGCCGCACTTGTTGTGTGTTGGTGGGATAATCTCCCTTGCTTGGTTTTCTAAAGAATTGAAAACGACTTATTAATGAACAACATGCTTCATGGTGTCTTCCTTATACTTCTCATTTACGAATCAATATTCATTGGGTAGATTTTCCATTTCCAATAGTGCTGGTGCCTAGGTACAAGTTATCAGTAGCATAAAAAAAAAGAAGAGAAAATAGAAAAGGAAATAAAAAATAAATCTTTTAACAAGGCATTTATTGGTTTATGTCGCAAAAAACTAAACAAGGGAAAATTAGGTCAAATCAATTCTGAATGAGCTCAAATTTTATACTCAGATTATTGGGGTCCTAATCGCACCACGTACTAATTTTGGGGTCTATTGGATATCGTTTTCTTTGGTTTTCATATTCAGGTCTAATTAGGTCTGATTCATAACGTGTTTGTGTCACTATATCAAACCTTATTGTAAATTGCTCAAACTTTATATTCTGTCTATTTGGATTTAAATCGCACTATATTTGAAATTTTAGCTCAATTGAATGTCATTTACTTTAGGTTCCAGATTCAGACTTAACTCGTTGTAAATAAGTATGTTTTGCGTCAACTTTTGAAATTCACTTTTTTCTATTGTTTTTGTTTATTGCACATTTTCAACATATCTAACATATTTGGGTGTTGTTTCATGATTTTTCATATTTCGTTTTTGTTTTTATTCGATTCTTCAATTTCATTCATATTTCGGATAGATTCGCTTACTACTCGTGAGACTATCATTGTAGTTTTGTTTTGTTTGTTTTCTGGTTTTTATTGCTTCTTAAGTATACATATTTGGATTGCACTGCTAAGTTGGTTCTATTTGGTGTTGGTTTCAGTTCTGCAAGAAGGTTAATTGTATAAATTATAAACAACAATAATACAACAACAATAACAACAATAATAATAGTAATAATAATATTACAACAATAATAATAAAGAAGAAGTTGATGAGAACTTTGAGATGGAAAATTAATGTAAGGATTAAACAATTATAAAAACAAATATCAAGGTTAGAGGATCCACAAATGGTATTTCAAACAAGTATAGTATAAACTCTTCTTACTCAACTGGAAACCACACATAAAGGAGGTTCCAATCGGATGATTTGTCATTAATAGCTCATTGTAAATTGTTAACATGATCATATTAATTATCTTATTTAAGTAACATCAAATTTTTAAATATAGTCAGGAATTCATGATGCTAACTTATGTTAACAACAAATCAAGTTCCTTTCATATCACAAGTGATACGATCCAGGCAAGGTCAAATTCAGATTTTGATGTAAAATGTGCAACTAGCCAGTTTTACGGCAATAGTCATAATTCTCAATCCTACAATTGGATTGAGCTGAAATTTTACGTGGAGGCTTCTGACATGTTTGCGTGCCTTGGGTTAAAATATCATGTCAATCGGAGTTCGGCAAGGCATCCAAACACGGGTCAACAGAGGCTGTACGAGTTTTGTTATTTACTTCCTTTTGACTTGTGGACTTCCTATTTGGCTAGGATTCTTTTCCTAAAAGGATGCGGCAGCTTATTATGGGAATCTCCTAATTCTACAAAGATCTTTAATGGGCTGCAACATAGTTCCCAAGTGTGGCAAGGATTCATAAATGTTTCAAAATCCTTTTCTTACAAGGATTCCTTATTCATCCTGGCTACAAAAAGGAAAGAAGATTTCAGAACTACTTCTACCTTCAGATTTGATTCTCCTAGCTTATATGGGACTTCTAAAGGGCAACAAATATGATCCTATCATATTTTGGATTTTAAATTCGGATTTATTTATTTTATTTTTATTTCTTCTTAGTTTAGGGTTTATTTATATTATTTGGGTTTAATTGTAAGTGGGCATCATATAAGTCCACATAAGGGGTCCATTAGGGTTTATTTTAGTTTGGAGTCACTATAAATAAGGGCATGACCAGAGATGTAAGGTAGACAATTCATATTAATAAAACTTCTTGTTTTCCAATGATGCACTTTGGGCTTATCGAACAGATTATAAAACATCATTAGGTATGTCACCTTATAGACTAGTCTATGGAAAACCTTGTCACTTGCCTGTGGAAATTGAACATAAAGCTTATTGGGCTATTAAAGCTTTCAATTCAAACCTTGATGATGCTAGTCAGCTGCGAAAATTGCAAATAAATGAGCTTGAGGAAATAAGAAATGATGCACATGACAATTCGAGAATTCATAAAGCAAGAATCAAAGAGTTTCATGGCAAGAAAATACTGAGAAAAACATTCAATGTTGGTCAAAAAGTCTTGCTTTATAATTCTCGACTCCATTTATTTCCTGGAAAACTAAGATGAAGATGGAGTGGTCCTTTTATTGTGAAACATGTGTATCCATATGGGGCCTGTGATATTGAGAATCCAAAGAATGACAATGTTTTCAAGGTAAATGGGCATCGTTTGAAAGTTTATTTTGACAATTTTTCGGTTGAAAATGACTCTATTGAATTGAGTGATCCTGTATATAAAGATTGATTCTTTTTCTCACATTGTTTTTGTTTGTGTTTTGGTGTATCTATTGTTTTGCTAGTCTCTCTCTCACCCCGGTCAAATGGCGGATAACGGTACTCCGTGACTTAAGTCGGTTCTTTCAGTTTCCCAAATAACTGATACCTGTATATATTTGTACAATTCTCTACTCTTTCTCCCTTCTTTGAATCTTTCCCCAATTCTTATTTGAAAATGGACACCACTCTTGAAAAGTTGAAAAGTATTTTCCCGCTTTGCCTCCAAATGCGATTAATAAAATTTACCGTGCTAGGTGTGCAAGATTGAGGTTGTTAATGAATCATGGAATTCCTGAAGATATTCGCTGGCTAATTGAAGCAAAGGTCCGATTATCAGGTGAGTCCTCCAATTCTTTCATTTCACACATGCCTGGAACAGGTACAAGCACTTTTGCAAAGAAACGTCGTGCAAAACGACTGAAAGTCTGTCACAGATGTGCCAGATGGACTTGCAATGCAACATGTCGTTCTTTAGGAATGGTATCTGTAAACCGTGAAGATAAGATACAATTCATTAAGGATGGCCTGAGTAAGGGGTCTTTAGATAATCTTTTGTTGACCCTTGAGACGCATCCTAGTGGAGATGTGCATCGTGTAATTCATGATTTATGGCCACAATTCCATAAAGAACATGATCGACTTAGTCTTGGGAATCTGACTAAAAAAGACCCTGTTTGCCAGTTTTTAAGAAAACTGGATGGGAAGCCTATCCCCGACCCATAGAGGGCGTTTAAGCCGTTCTTGGACGTAAAACCAAGGGAAGATGTGAGCCACAATCACAACTACCTGTACATACATGCTTTGTCAAAATAAATAAATAAAGAGAGAGAGTGTGAGACAACAGCTGGCCTACATATAGGTGGTATGATTGCATTTTCAATTTCTCATCTATAAATTCTTCTCTTCCTTCCCTTCATTTCTACTCAACCCATACATTCATCAAATATAGAAGTGTGTAGAAATGGCAGGTTCCTCAAGTCATCACATAAGAAATATTTGTGTTTTCGGTGGATCCAGTCCTGGGAAAGAAAAAGAGTTTTTAGAATCAGCAAATCATCTTGGTCGGGTACTAGCTGAGAGAAAGATTCATTTAGTGTATGGGGGAGGCAGCCTTGGGTTAATGGGAGGTGTGTCAATGGCTGCATTTTTAGGAGGCAGTCAAGTTTTGGGGTTGTCCCCAAAGCTTTAGCAAATGGGGACATCATTGGAAAAACAATTGGAGAGGAACTACAGGTCCCACAATGTCTGACCGACTGAATGCAATGTTTAACCATGCGATGCCTTCATTGCCTTACCAGGTGGTCTGGGCACATTGGAAGAGATCTTTCATATTTCATCTTGGGCCCAACTGCACATTCACCATAAACCTATAGGTTTGTTAAATGTTAATGGTTTTTATGATAAGTTGCTGTCTTTCCTTGATCAAGCTGTGGAACAGGAATTTCTAACATCTTCGGCACGACAAATCATAATCTCTGCTGCTACTGCTGAACAATTGATTGACCAACTACAATCTTTCATCCCTGTCATTGATCCCTGCATGAGTCGCCTAAATTGGTCAACTAAGGAAAGCCGTAAAAAGCTTAGATTGATTTGAGCCTTCATCTGTGAAACCTTGTGTCTTTTGGTTTTATTAATAGCATATTATTTTGTTTTGTTACTTCTTATATTTTTTTAAGTGTGTTTCAGGTTTGTTATTGTTCGTTGTTTCAGGTGATGTCTTTTATACTCTATCTTTCTACCTTAGGACAATGTCTCATTTTGGTTGGGGGGAGAGGGTAGTAGTTAAAAAAAAACAAAAAAAAAACTAACTTGCTAACTGTTTTTGCTATTATTAAAACCATTTGACAAAATTGTTATTAGGATGGCAAAGTATGGAGTCAGTTTTATTAACTCTTGAGACGCATCTTAGTAAGTATCCTTATTAGGATGGCAGAGTAAGGAGGAAATTTTATTGACTCTAGAGACGTATCTTAGTAAGTATCATTACCAAGGTCTATCATAATACTTCTTGAAATATTCAGGTTTACAAACTCTCGCATTGTTATCACTTGATTCTGCTCATATACTCATTTAACAAGGATTCTTAAACCTTCATTTTCACACACACACACACTTTAACATATGATTGTGGGTTGCACATTGGATTATTACATTAATTATGTTCTTTTGTTAAAGGTAACAACTAAGGGAAAAGGATAGTATATAAATTGCAATAATAATAATAATAATAATAATAATAATAATAATAATAATAATAATAAAAAAATAAAAAAATTGATAATATTGATGATAATAAAAACGTAGATAAGTTTGGTTTTGTAGCCTCCATAACCTAAGCAATTAAGCTCGAAGGAGTGTTTTAACACCTAATACCCTAAAGTGAACTGACTTGGGAGCTATTGGCCCAAAGCTTGTTACATGGGTTATGAAGAAAAGCTTAAGGAAATCAAACATTGCACTATCTACGTATCAGTATCTGCAACCCGAGTTCCTAAGCTCGTAGGGGTGTCTCAACACCTAATGCCCTAAGATCAACTAGTCTGGGAGTCATTAGCCTAAAACTCGTTACATGGGTTAAAGATAAATTGTGTTTCAAATTATATGTGTATATAAAAAAAAGAAAAAAAAGAAAAAGAAAATAATAATAATCCCAACCTAAGGAAGTTAACCTTAAACATTTGAACATAATATTGTTTTCTTCCAACAAAAGCCCCATCATCTATGTTTTCATACATTGAGCACATAAAAAGAAGGTTTATTAATATTCTGTTTAAGAAATATGAAGCAGGAATATAAATTTAATGAGAGTTTGTTTATCTGGATAGATTAATGGAAGTTGAATGATGAATGCCTTGCTTTGTGGAACTTGCAATTTTTTTCTTCTATTTTAATGCTTTGATTACTAGGGACTAGTAATAAGCTGGTTGGGGGGTGTGATTAGTACTTAAAAGTGCATGTTTATCAAGGGTTTATATCATTATTTTGCACTTCAAGTATCAATAAGTCCTTAACTAAAACATGTTTTATAATAACAAGTTTAATACTATAAGATACCTTAATATATGGTAAATGTTCATCTTAAATGCAGGCATATCACATAAATCAAAGGATTGATTGATGAATTCAACTACTAAAATTTGTGAAGATAAAGAGAGGGTGAAGCTTAGAAAAGAGATGTTGGTGCAGTCTAAACTAGAACACTGTTTGGTAATTGGGTCATATCTCGAGTTCTAGATGTCCAAATGATCTCACATTTTTACACAGATTTGGTAAGACATAGGGCTACAACTTTCATTTGGAGGCCAGGATCTAACAAGGCCGTTTTTAAGTCCAAATTATAGCAACAACGGAGAAGTCCATTTAAAACAATGTTTTTGTTTTGTTATGTGGCTAGCCTGTAGCCATTTGTTGGTTTTCGTTTCTGTCCACATTGTAAATCTTGGGTATGCCCATTATATTCTTTGTACCATTTTCTTTTAATACATAAGTCAGCTTACCAAAAAAGAAAGGTGATGTGGAATCTGAAAGTGACAGTTCTAATTTTGAAGGCATGCCACCATTGGAGGATAGTGATGGGGATGAGTTAGCATTATCGGTTGAGGAGTCCTTGGTTATAAGGCGAACACTTCAGGTTCAGGTCAAAGAAGATGATACTAATGAACAAAGGGAGAACATCTTCCATACGCGTTGTTACGTACAAAGAAAGGTGTGTGGTTTAATTATAGATAGTGGAAGCTGTGTTAATGTTTGCAGTGCCACCCTTGTTAGTAAACTGAATTTGTGTACTGCTAAGCATGTTAAACCATATAGATTGTAATGGCTGAATGATAGTGGTGAAGTGAAAGTGACTAAACAGGTTAATGGTTCCATTTTCGATTGGGAAATATGTTGATGAGTTCTGTGCGACGTGGTACCAATACAAGCAAGTCACATCTTGTTGGGGAGACCATGGCAATATGATAGGAAGGTAATTCATGATGGGGTTAAAAATAGGTATACCATTGTAAAAGATGGTAAAACCATCACTCTTGTACCTCTTACACCCAAACAGGTGTATGATGATCAAATAAAGCTAAAAAGTGAGCATGAGGCGATGGGGAGAGAAAATCAAGGTGAGGAACAAGGGGAGAGAAGACCATCAGATTCGGCTAGAACCCAAACCACTACAACCCATTCAGCCACCCATCCAAACACAAGCAATTATTCGGCCAACACTCCAAATAAATCAAACCATTCGACCACAACTCAAAAACACCCAAATCTGGCCGAGAGTGGAGGTAAGACAAGAGTGAAGAAAGTCAACAAGTGTGATGAGAATTGTGTGGAAAAACTAAAGAAACAACCCAATTTTTATGCTAGAGAGGGTGAGGTCAGATCTGCATTTTTCACTAACAAGCCAATGATTTTACTTGTGTATAAATAGGCTTACTTTAATAGTAATGATCTTGATCATATTGTGCCTAGTGTTGCTATTTCTTAGTTGCAGGGATTTGATGATGTGTTCCCCGACGATACTCCTAGCGGATTACCACCATTAAGGGGGATAGAGCATCAGATTGATTTCGTACTCGGAGCTTCAATTCCTAACCGACCAGCTTATAGAAGCAATCCCGAGGAGACGAAGGAGCTTCAAAGGCAAGTTGATGAGCTGATGGAAAAGGGCTACATTCGTGAGAGTATGAGCCCGTGTGTTGTACCCGTGCTACTTGTGCCAAAGAAGGATGGAACATGGAGGATGTGTGTTGATTGTCGAGCCATCAACAACATAACGGTAAAGTATAGACATCCCATTCCTAGGCTTGATGACATGTTAGATGAGTTACATGGATCCTGTATTTTCTCTAAAATTGACTTGAAAAGTGGGTACCATCAAATTAGGATGAAAGAAGGTGATGAGTGGAAAACAACATTTAAGACTAAACATGGTTTGTATGAATGGTTAGTAATGCCGTTTGGACTTACAAATGCACCTAGTACATTTATGCGCTTAATGAATCATGTGTTGCGTGCATTTATAGGTAAGTTTGTGGTTGTGTATTTTGATGACATTTTGATATATAGCAAGAACTTAACTGAGCATCTTGATCATTTGCGTAATGTACTTAGTGTGTTGCGTAGTGAGAAATTGTATGCTAATTTTACAAAGTGTGCCTTTTGCATGGAAAAAATTGTGTTTCTTGGCTATGTTGTAACTGCACAGGGTATCGAGATGGATGAGGAGAAAGTTAAGGCCATCCGGGATTGGCCTACACCCAAATCGGTAAGTGAGGTAAGGAGTTTTCATGGGTTAGCTAGTTTTTACAGGCGTTTTGTGAAAGATTTCAGTACAATAGCTGCGCCTTTAAATGAAGTTGTTAAAAAATCAGTTGGGTTTAAATGGGGGGAGGAACAAGAATTGGCATTTGTTCTTTTGAAAGAGAAATTATGTTCTGCACCTGTTTTGGCTTTACCTGACTTTTCGAAAGCATTTGAAATAGAATATGATGCGCCTGGAATAGGAATTGGTGCTGTTTTGATGCAGGATCGGAGACTTATTGCGTATTTTAGTGAGAAGTTAAGTGGAGCAACCTTGAACTATCCCACTTACGACAAAGAACTCTATGCATTGGTAAGAGCACTTGAGACATGGCAGCATTACTTGTGGCCAAAAGAGTTCGTAATCCATTCGGATCATGAGTCCTTGAAACATCTGAAAGGACAAGGTAAGTTGAATAGGAGGCATGCAAAATGGGTTGAATTCATTGAAACTTTTCCTTACGTAATCAAGTATAAGCAAGGGAAAGAGAACATTGTAGCTGATGCACTCTCGCGCAGGTATGTTTTTTTTTTGGTAAGCTGACTTATGTATTAAAAGAAAATGATACAAAGAATATAATGGGCATACCCAAGATTTGCAATGTGGACAGAAACGAAAACCAACAAATGGCTACAGGCTAGCCACATAACAAAACAAAAACTGAGACCAACTAGATATGCTAGGGGTACAAAAACAACCAGCTAAACATCAAATTAAGAGTCCATGTTATTGACCCTCCAAAGTCTTTGGATCCTTATGTTTTCATGTGTTTGTTGAACATTCCTCATCAAAACAAGCTTATCGTGAATGATACATTCGATTTGATCAAAAACCAAATTCGAAGCTTTAGACACATCTGCAAAGATCCTTGCGTTCCGTTCTTGCCAGATACAATACACTGTAGCTGCGAAACCCAATTTACGAGAAACGTTGATACGGTTCAGCCCTGTGATACGACCCAAGTAAGGTCAGATTCGGATTTTGGCGTAAAAAGCGCAACAGTCCAGGTTTACGGCAAAAGTCATAATTCTCAATCCGACCGTTGGATCGGGCTAATATTTTATGTGGACTCTCCAGACATATCTTACTACCTTGGGTTAAAATTGCAGGTCAATCGGAGTTCGGGAAGGCACCCCAATACTGGTCAATAGAGGCTGTACGGATTTTGTTATTTACTTCCATTTTGACTTGTGGATTCCTATTTGATTAGGATTTCTTTCCTCCAAGGATGTGGGAGCTGGTTTTGGGAATTTCCTAGTTCCACAAGGATCTTTAATGAGTTGCAATATAATCTCCTAGTGTGGCAAGGATTCAGTATGTTTCAGAATCCTTTTCTTATAAGGATTCCTTATTCATCCTAGCTACACAAGGAAAGAAGGGCTGGTGGTATTTAATGACAAGTTACTTTTTTTATTATTTTCTTTCATGTTTGGGCTTAATTAATAGTTTGTTTTCAGCTAGGATCCAAGGCTTGTTTGGATCAGGTTACGGGCTTTTTAGTTTAGGGTTTCGGGCCAGTTTTGAGTGGACCTCATATAAGTCCACATAAGAGGTCCATTAGGGTTAATTTTTCAAGAACTATTTAAACTCATGTAAGCCACAATTTCGGCAGCTTTGATGATTATTATTCTGAATTTTTTAGTTTTAACGTGTGAGAGTGATTCTTGCATTCTTCAGTTCTTGAACGAACTGAATCTGACTTATCGAAGATTAACTGGCTTCTTGGCGTCATTCTACTCATTCCAATAGTGTTGGTGCCTTGGGGCAGGTTTCCATTGTGTCGCACTCATATCAGACCTATTTCGGCTTTTTTGGATCAGATCTCAATCTTGATTGTGGGTTGCGTGACCACGTGATCACGAGGTTCGCATCAAACGTTGACGAAACTTTTGCCATGCCAAGAGACAGTTGCCAATCGAATCCATTCATCCAAGCTTTTTATCATTCTTGGAATGTCGCATCTGTCACAAACATTCCACCATAATGCTTTCGTAAAGGAGCATTCAAAGAACAAGTGGTTGTGATCTTCATTATTGCGGAGAGAAAGTGAGCACCTATTGGGACCATGAATACCAAACCGATGAAGTCTATCCTGCGTTGAGAGTTTCCGTTGGATAGCCACCCAAAGAAGAAATGCATGTCTTGGGACAACATTCTTGAGCCACACGATATCATGCCAATCAACCATCTGATGATGAATTCTTAGTTGTTCCCAAGCTACTTTGACCGAGAAACTCTGATTTGGCGAATCCAACCAAATAATCTCATCCTTTTTCCCCTTAGGAGTAGATGTGGAAGGAATAGCTTCTATAATGGGGTGCCAGCCAATAGCATGAGTGATAGGAATTCTCCATTCTAAGTTATTAATCAGCACGTTCACTCTCGCGTTGTGTTCCATACCTGAATCATAGATGAATCGTTCACCGTAAGTATCAGCGAGCGGGCTGTGAGGATGCCAATTGTCAAACCATAGAGAGGTTGTCATTCCATCTCCGATAATGTGCTTCATCTTCGGCCATGCTAAGGATCTGAGCTTTAGAATCTTTCCCCAAGCCCAAGAGCAGCTTCCTGGCGCCTTGATTGTCCAGAAATTCCTACCTCGCAAGAGATTGGATCTGATCCAAGTAGACCAGATTGAGCCATCCGAGTCATTGCACAAGTTCCAAATATGTTTCAACAAGGCAATCTTGTTCCATTCTGTTATCCTTTTTATGCCTAGCCCCCCCTCCTTTTTGGAAGACATACCTGATCCCAAGCCACTTTAGCCCTAGTAGTGCTCATATCTGAACCTGACCAAAGAAAGGATCTCATAATTTGCTCAACTTTTTCACTACTTGCCCAGGTAATAGGAATAGAGATGCCCAATAGACCTGGATGGAGAATAAAACTGAGTTAATCAGTTGTACTCGCCCTGCGAAAGAGAGTGTTCTGCAGGTCCAATGTCGTACTTTAGCGGTAATTCGATCCACGAGGCCCTTACAATCAACAGCCTTTAGTCTGGACGAGATAAGAGGCACTCCCAAATATTTCATAGGAAGCTCCCCCTCTCTAAACCCAAGAATACTGATAATCTGTTCCCTCTCAGCACCTAACACACCGCTCAAGAAGATGTCACTTTTGTTTGGATTTGGATATAGACCTGATAGATCTTGAAACTCTATGAGTGCATTTTTGATCATACGAACTGAGTGTACATCCCCTTTGCTGAATATCATCAAGTCGTCGGCAAAGCAAAGATGAGAAATTCTGTCCTTCTTGCATCTCCAGTGGAACTTGAAGTTTTGATTGGCACTCATATTGCAGAACAGCCCTGACAGGATTTCCATGCAAAGGACAAACAAATATGGAGATAATGGATCACCTTGTCTCAGCCCTCTACCCCCTTAAAGTAACCTGCAAGTTCACCGTTGACGTTGATTGAGAATTGACACGATGTAACACACACCATGATCCAATCAACCACTGTTCTAGGGAATCCCATTTTTATTAACGTAGCATCAACGAAATCCCACCGAACCGAGTCATAAGCCTTCATCAGGTCTACTTTCATAGCACAACGAGCAGGACTCGTAGTTGTATGATAGCCTTTCATTAGTTCCTGAGACAAAAGAATATTGTCGCTGATTCTCCGTCCAGAGATAAAAGCTGTCTGATACGGACCTACTAAGGACGGCAAAACAACTTTCATTCTCCCAGCTAGAATCTTCGCGATGCATTTGTATACTGTATTGCAGCAAGATATAGGACGAAAATCTGTCAACCTCGTAGGATTAGCAACTTTAGGGATAAGGGAAATGGATGTAGCATTCATTTCTTTAAGCATTCTACGAGTCTGAAAGAAGGAGCTAACAGCTTTGATTACATCTTCCCCCACTATATGCCACATTCTTTTGAAGAAACCTGCGTTGAAGCCATCCGGCCAGGGCTTTGTTGTTTTTCAAACTAAACATAGCATGCTTAATCTCCTCTCTTGTTACATCCTATGCTAGTACATGCTGTTGAGTTGAAGACAGTTTGTAATTAATTGCTGATTGCATCACTTCCTCGTTCAGGACCCTAGGCATCTGTTTCACTCCCAATACACGCTGCAAGTATGCAATTACTTCTGATTTGACTGCCTCATGTCCTTCAGCGACTTCTCCATCCTCCCTTGTAACCGAGAGAAGCTTATTTCTATTCTTAGAAATATTATCTTTATTCCTGTCTCTAACCCGAGTTTCAACCAAACCAAAAAAAACCATCCTCTCTTGATGGATGAGCTGACGCAGTTCTGAATGCTTTATGGGATCATTCAAACCTCTAACATTCCAACATCCAATAATCATAGGGAAATAGAGAGGAGTACCAAACAGCCACACACTGATTACCTTGACTTGCCCCCCCTCGAGGAGCCAGATTTCTTACTCTTCTTTGAAAACCCTGGAGAACCCGTTTTCTTTTTCTCTAGAGAGTCTCTAGCCTTGCTAGCTAACTGATTAATAAAAGTTTCCCCCTAAGAAGAAATCGGACTTTGCAGATTTGTTGGGATTAGTGACGTCGACTCCTTATCATCGTCTTCCTTACCTGTATCACCTCCCATAGCTCCAATATCAACATTCACCTCATTAATCGTAACACCCTTATTTCGTTTACCAACTACCTACCATTGAAGCTGATTCTGCTTATTATCTGCAGGTTTAGAGTTCGCAACTCCTATTTTCCTTTTGCCCTCTGCCCCCATTGTACGATCATCAACTTTACTGGTAGCACATATCGCTGTGGTATGTCCAAAGACATTGCAATTATTGCACCTTGACGGTATTCATTCATAATCCGCTGAAATTGTTATGAATAACCCATTTGGACAGCGAAGGTCGTATTCCTTCACCAGCGTTTTCGAAGCTTCTATCTCAACGCAAACTCTTGCGTAGTTAAGCCTTTTACGCAACAATGTAGTAAGGTCAGCATGAAGGGGAATTGATGCGGACCAGCCCAGAAACACCAGCAAGGACCCATTACATGTTCCAAATGGACCAATGACTCGGTCCAAGACAAAGACATTGAAAGACGCATTGAATGCATTGGTTTTGAAGGTTTCCACCAAGTCAGAATTGGAAGGTCCATTGGAGTATCAAGAGGAGATCCTAGTACATCTTATCCATGTGCAAGAGGGATCCAATACAACCTTATTTGGGCCATGAGATAAGGGCTTTATTTTATTTTGTTAGCTACAACCCAAGGCTTGTTTGGGCTTAATTCATACTTTGTTTTAAGCTAGGATCCAAGGCTTGTTTGGATTAAGTTATGGGCTTTTCATTTTAGGGTTTTGGGCCAGTTTTGAGTGGACTTCATTTAAGTCCACATAAAGGGTCCATTAGGGTTAACTTTTCAAGAACTATTTAAACTCATGTAGGCCAAAATTTCGGCAGCTTTGATGATAATTACTTTTGAATTTTTCAGTTTTAACGTGTGAAAGTGATTCTTGCATTCTTCAGTTCTTGAACGAACTGAATCTGACTTATCGAAGATTAACTGGCTTCGTGGCGTCATATTCTACTCATTCCAATAGTGTAGGTGCCTTGGGGCAGGTTTCCATTGTGTCACACTCCTATCAGACCTATTTCGGCTTTCCGGGATCAGATCTCAATCTTGATTGTGGGTTGCGTGACCACGTGATCACGAGGTTCGCATCAGTTGGTATCAGAGCAAAGCTCCGAATCAAGGTCATATCATTCTGTTATTTTTTTGTGTCCCTTAAGTTTAATACTAATGATCTTGATCATATTGTGCCTAGTGTTGCTATTTCCTTGTTGCAGGGATTTGATGATGTGTTCCCCGACGATACTCCTAGCGGATTACCACCATTGAGGGGGATAGAGCATCAGATTGATTTCGTACCCGGAGCTTCAATTCCTAACCGACCAGCCTATAAAAGCAATCCCGAGGAGACGAAGGAGCTTCAAAGGCAAGTTGATGAGCTGATGGAAAAGGGCTACATTCGTGAGAGTATGAGCCCGTGTGCTGTACCCGTGCTACTTGTGCCAAAGAAGGATGGAACATGGAGGATGTGTGTTGATTGTCGGCCATCAACAACATAACGGTAAAGTATAGACATCCCATTCCTAGGCTTGATGACATGTTAGATGAGTTACATGGATCCTGTATTTTCTCTAAAATTGACTTGAAAAGTGGGTACCATCAAATTAGGATGAAAGAAGGTGATGAGTGGAAAACAACATTTAAGACTAAACATGGTTTGTATGAATGGTTAGTAATGCCGTTTGGACTTACAAATGCACCTAGTACGTTTATGCGTTTAATGAATCATGTGTTGCGTGCATTTATAGGTAAGTTTGTGGTTGTGTATTTTGATGACATTTTGATATATAGCAAGAACTTAACTGAGCATCTTGATCATTTGCGTAATGTACTTAGTGTGTTGCGTAGTGAGAAATTGTATGCTAATCTTAAAAAGTGTGCCTTTTGCATGGAAAAATTGTGTTTCTTGGCTATGTTGTAACTGCACAGGGTATCGAGATGGATGAGGAGAAAGTTAAGGCCATCCGGGATTGGCCTACACCCAAATCGGTAAGTGAGGTAAGGAGTTTTCATGGGTTAGCTAGTTTTTACAGGCGTTTTGTGAAAGATTTCAGTACAATAGCTGCCCCTTTAATGAAGTTGTTAAAAATCAGTTGGGTTTAAATGGGGGAGGAACAAGAATTGGCATTTGTTCTTTTGAAAGAGAAATTATGTTCTGCACCTGTTTTGGCTTTACCTGACTTTACGAAAGCATTTGAAATAGAATGTGATGCGTCTGGAATAGGAATAGGTGCTGTTTTGATGCAGGATCGGAGACCTATTGCGTATTTCAGTGAGAAGTTAAGTGGAGCGACCTTGAACTATCCACTTACGACAAAGAACTCTATGCATTGGTAAGAGCACTTGAGACATGGCAGCATTACTTGTGGCCAAAAGAGTTCGTAATCCATTCGGATCATGAGTCCTTGAAACATCTGAAAGGACAAGGTAAGTTGAATAGGAGGCATGCAAAATGGGTTGAATTCATTGAAACTTTTCCTTACGTAATCAAGTATAAGCAAGGGAAAGAGAACATCGTAGCTGATGCACTCTCGCGCAGGTATGTTCTTTTACACACCATGAATACTAGATTGTTAGGTTTTGAATATGTGAAGGAATTGTATGATAATGATTCTGACTTTGCTGAGATTTATAATGCATGTGGACATTCGGCTTTCGGTAAGTTTTATTTGATGGATGGTTATTTGTTCAAAGAGAATAGATTGTGTGTTCCTGCTAGTTCTTTGCGTGAATTGCTTGTTCGTGAAGCACATGGGGGTGGTTTAATGGGTCACTTTGGGGTTGCGAAAACCTTGGATGTATTGCATGAGCATTTCTATTGGCCAAAGATGAAAAGAGATGTGCAACGAATTTGTGAACAGTGCATTGCTTGTAGAAAGGCAAAATCTAGAGTACAACCGCATGGACTATATACACCACCACCTGTGCCTACTGAACCTTGGGTAGATATCTCTATGGACTTTGTTTTAGGTTTACCTAGGTCAAAGAAAGGTAGAGACTCTATCTTTGTTGTGGTTGATAGGTTTTCTAAAATGGCGCATTTCATTGCATGTTATAAAACAGATGATGCATCTCATATCGCAGACTTGTTCTTTAGAGAGATTGTACGTTTGCATGGCATTCCTAAGAGTATAGTGTCACATCGTGATGTTAAGTTCCTTAGTTACTTTTGGAAGACCTTATGCCATCCTCAAACAGATGGACAAACTAAGGTAGTGAATAGAACATTATCCCAACTCTTACGTGTTGTAATTTAAAACAATTTGAAAGGTTGGGAAGAATGTTTGCCTTTTGTTGAGTTTGCTTATAATAGAACTGTGCATTCAACTACTACTTTTTCTCCTTTTGAAATTGTTTATGGTTTTAATCCACTAACTCCTATGGACTTAATTCCTTTACCTTTTGAAGAAAGGGTAAGTTTAGATGGTGAAAAGAAGGCAAAGATGGTGAGAGAACTCCATGAGGGAGTTCGACTACAAATAGAGAAAAAGAACAGACTTTACGCTTCTAAAGCAAATAAGGGACGTAAACTGGTTGTTTTCCAACCCGGTGATTGGGTATGGGTGCACATGCGTAAGGAACGATTTCCTAACCAAAGGAAATCAAAATTACACCCTCGTGGTGATGGTCCTTTTCAGGTTTTAGAGAGAATCAATGACAACGCATACAAAATTGACCTTCCAGGTGAGTATAGTGTTAGTGCTACCTTTATTGTTGCTGATCTTACTTTGTTTGACACAGATTTTGATTCGAGGTCGAATCCTTTCGAGGAGAGAGGGGATGATGCGGACCAGCCCAGAAACACCAGCAAGGACCCATTACATGTTCCAAATGGACCAATGACTCGGTCCAAGACAAAGACATTGAAAGACCCATTACAGGTTCGCATCACTTGTAGGAAAAGAATCCTAACCAAATAGTAAGTCCACAAGTCAAATGGACGTAAATAACCAAATCCGTACAGCCTCTGTTGACCAGTATTGCGGTTCCTTTCCGAACTCTGATTGACCTGAATGTTTAACCCAAGGTAGTAAGATATGTCTGGAGAGTCCACATAAAATATTAGCCCGATCCAACGGTTGGATTGAGAATTATGACTGTTGCCGTAAACCTGAACTGTTGCGCTTTTTACGCCAAAATCCGAATCTAACCTTGGGTCGTATCATAGGGCTGAACCGTATCATTCCCTCCCTCTTCAAGAAGATTCGCCCTCGAATCTTGAATAGGATTAATGGCGACTTCAGTAGCCTCTTGTTTAAGCCTTCCGAATCCCCTTATTGCTAACACCTTTCTCCAACAACACTGTATAGAAGTAGCGACTGACAAGAATTTCAAATAAGCACGCCGTACTAACCACTTGCGTACATACTTTTGAATGATAATCACAACGACTCTCCTTCGTCTTTCATCCTTTTGGCGTTGTACCTCTTTTTCCCATGAAGCTTCAAGATCATAGACTAATCTTCTACACTTATCAACTCCTCGTTCTAGAACCCCCAAACCATGGCTTAGTATTTCGCATCGTTGATCTACAATCCTCCTCTGTTCCCTCTCCCTTAGTGAATACATGACACAGATAGGGGAAAAAAACAAGAAGACGAAGAAAAGAATAGAATTTATAAGAGGAAGAACACTGATTTAGATCTGAGATTATGAATCTAACTTTTGTTAGGACCAGAACTTATCGGAAAAAAAAACAAACAAATGCGAAAAGTGATGAAAATGACTCAAACAACAGCCAAATATCAAAATATGATGATAGTATAATGGAGGAACGAAATGAACAGAAACAAAACAAGTTTTGAAAGATAACACCAAACAGACCCGTTACGACAAACAAGACCCAGATTCAGGAAACCTAAAGAAACCGATATCCAAATGACCTCGAATTTAATATTGTATTAAAAACTATGAAATCACCAAAAATCAATTTATAGGTCGTTCTCTTATTTCTAGGTACCCAAACTCCTTGTATGATCAGTTTGCGGCAAAATTGAACCTCCAATTAAAACCTCCAGAAGCCGGTCAAAATATGCCCAAATTTAATATATGGTGCGATCTCATCCCCAATACACATAATATGAAGTTTCAATGATTCTAAGGTGTTTGCTTATGGTTCACTATAATAGTGTTTCTACGGCAGAATTGAACCTCAAATTAAAACCTCAAGAAAAAAATATCAGAATAAGCCCAAACTTTACATATGATGTATTATCACCCCCAATAGACTGAATATGAAGTTTAAATTGATTCTGAGGTGGTTTTCTTATGGTTCACTAAGAGTAGGGTTTCTGCGGCAGAATTGAATCTCGAATTAAAACCTCAAGCAAATAATATCAGAATAAGCCCAACTTTGAAATATGATGTGATCCCACCCCCAATAGACTGAATATGAAGTTTAAATTGATTCCGAGGTGGTTTGCTTATGGTTCACCAAGATTTGTGTTTCTGCGGTAAAAATTGAATGATCCTTCAAATTTTAACTAATCACTCTTTTCTTTATTTCTTTCGGTGTTTTTTTTTTTGTAATAAACTGATATAATTAGAGACAGTAACCAAATGAAATATAAACTTCTTTTTTTATTATTTTTTTTTAGATGACGCAGACTCTAAGAACTAGAAGATGGATGCAAACACTGAAAAACTTAAGGGAACACCAAAGAAAAAAAAAACGAAAATAACAGAATGATAAGACCTTGTTTCGGAGCCTAGCTTTGATACCAACTGATGTGAGCCTCATGATCACGCAACCCACAATCAAGATTGAGATCTGATCCTGGAAAACCGAAATAGGAGTGTGACACAATGAAAACCTGCCCCAAGGCACCAACACTATTGGAATGAGTAGAATGACGCCACGAAGCCAGTTAATCTTCGATAAGTCAGATTCAGTTCGTTCAAGAACTGAAGAATGCAAGAATCACTCACACGTTAAAACTGAAAAATTCAGAATAATCATCATCAAAGCTGCTGAAATTTTGGCTTACATGGGTTTAAATAGTTCCTGAAGAATTAACCCTAATGGACCCCTTATGTGGACTTATATGAGGTCCACTCAAAACTGGCCCAAAACCCTAATCTGAGAAGCCCATAACCTTATCCAAACAAGCCTCGGACCCTAGCTCAAAACAAAGTTTTAATTAAGCCCAAACAAGCCTTGGGTTGTAGCTAACAAAATAAAAATAAATCCCCTAATATTAAATCCATGTTCTGCCATGAGAATAAGAGAATGAACTAAAATAGTACAGAACTGATTGAAGGCTTATTTAAAGCCTACCCTGCAGCCCCTTAAACCTAGAAACAAAAGGAAAAGGTATCCACCATGTTGTTTCGGAGTTGTAGTAGGATTCTTTTGTTTCCTTTGTTGTCCTGACTTCATGGCCCAAATAAGGTTGTACTGGACCCCTCTTACACATGGATAAGATGTACTAGGGTCTCCTCTTGATACTCCAATGGACCTTCAAATTCTAACTCGGTGGAAACCTTCAAAACCAATGCATTCAATGCGTCTTTCAATGTCTTTGTGTTGGACCGAGTCATTGGTCCATTTGGAACATGTAATAGGTCCTTGCTAGTGTTTCTGGGCTGGTCCGCACGCCGTACTAATCACTTGCGTACATACTTTTGAATGATAACCACAGCGACTCTCCTTCGTCTTCCATCCTTTTGGCGTTGTACCTCTTTTTCCCATGAAGCTTGAAGATTATAGAATAATCTTCTACACTTATCAACTTCTCGTTCTAAAACCCCCAAACCATGGCTTAGTTTTTCACATCGTTGATCTACAATCCTCCTCTGTTCCCTTTCCCTTTGTGAATACATGAGACAGATAGGGGGGGGGAAAACAAGACGACGAAAAGAATAGAGTTGATAACAGGAAGAACACTTATTTAGATTCGAGATTACGAATCTATCTTTGGTTTGGACCAGAACTTATCGAAAACAACAAATAAATGCGAAAGTGATGAAAATGACTCAAACAACAGCCAAATATCAAAATATGATGATAGTATAATAGCAGGAACGAAATCAACAGAAACAAAACAAGTTTCCAAAGATAACACCAAACAGACCCGTTACGACAAAACAAGACCCAGTTCAGGAACCTAAAGAAACCGATATCTAAATTACCTCGAATTTATTATGTAGTATTACGATACTATGAAATCACCAAAACTTAATTTATAGGTCGTTCTCTTATTTCTAGGTACCCAAACTCCTTGTATGATCAGTTTGCGGCAGAATTGAACCTCCAGAAGCCAATATCAAAATATGCCCAAATTTAATATATGGTGCGATCTCATCCCCAATACACATAATATGAAATTTCAATTGATTCTAAGGTGGTTTGCTTATGGTTCACTAGTAGTAGTGTTTCTGCGATAGAATTGAACCTCGAATTAAAATCTCAAGAAAACAATATCAGAATAAGCCCAAATGTTACATATGATGCAATCTCACCCCCAATAGACTGAATATGAAGTTTAAACTGATTCTGAGGTGGTTTGGTTATGGTCCACCAAGAGTTGTGTTTCTGCGGCAAAAATTGAATGATCCTTCAAATTTCAACTAATCCCTCTTTAACTCTCCTTTTGTTTTTCTTTCTTTATATATATATAGACACACACACACACACTGATATGATTAGAGACAGTAACAAGATGAATTATAATTGTTTTTTTTTGCTTAGATGACGCAGACACGAAGAACAAGAAGATCGACGCAAACACTGAAAAACTTAAGGGAACACTAAAGAAAAACGAAAATAACAGAATGATATCAGCCTGTTTCGGAGCCTAGCTCGGATACCAACTGATGCGAAGCTCGTGATCACGCAACCCACAATCAAGATTGAGATCTGATCCCGGCAAGCCGAAATAGGTCTGATATGAGTGCGACACAATGAAAACCTGCCCTAAGGCACCAACACTATTGGAATGAGTAGAATGACGCCACGAAGCCAGTTAATCTTTGATAAGTCAGATTCAGTTCGTTCAAGAACTGAAGAATGCAAGAATCACTCTCACACGTTAAAACTAAAAAATTCAGAATAATATTCATCAAAGCTGCTGAAATTTTGGCCTACATGAGTTTAAATAGTTCTTTAAAAGTTAACCCTAATGGACCCTTTATGTGGACTTATATGAGGTCCACTCAAAACTGGCACAAAACCCTAACCTGAAAAGGCCCATAACTTCATCCAAACAAGCCTTGGATTCTAGCTTAAAACAAAGTATTAATTAAGCCCAAACAAGCCTTGGGCTGTAGCTAACAAAATAAAATAAAGCCCCCAATATTAAATCCATGTTCTGCCATGAGAAGAAGAGAATGAACTAACATAGTACAGAACTGATTGAAGGCTTATTTATAGCCTTCAATGCAGCCTCTTAATCCTAGAAACAAAAGGAAAAGGTAGCCACCATGTTGTTTCCAAGTTGTAGTAGGATTCTTTTGTTTCCTTTGTTGTCCTCATCTCATGGCCCAAATAAGGTTGTATTGGACCCCTCTTGCACATGGATAAGATGTACTACGTTCTCCTCTTGATACTCCAATGGACCCTTCAATTTTGACTTGGTGGAAACCTTCAAAACCAATGCATTCAATGCGTCTTTCAATGTCTTTGTCTTGGACCGAGTCATTGGTCCATTTGGAACATGTAATGGGTCCTTGCTGGTGTTTTTGGGCTGGTCCGCATCATCCCCTCTCTCCTCGAAAGGATTCGACCTTGAATCAAAATCTGTGTCAAACAACGTAAGATCAACAACATTAAAGGTAGCACTAACACTATACTCACCTGGAAGGTCAATTTTGTATGCATTGTCATTGATTCTCTCCTAAAATGGACCATCACCACGAGGCTGTAATTTTGATTTCCTTTGGTTAGGAAATTGTTCCTTACGCATGTGCACCCAAACTCAATCACTGGGTAAATTCTGTTCCTTTGGTTAGGAAAAACAACCAGTTTACGTCCCTTTTTTCCTTTAGAAGCGTAAATTTTGTTCTTTTTCTCTATTTGGAGTCGAACTCCTTCATGGAGTTCTCTCACCATCTTTGCCTTCTTTTCACCATCTAAACTTACCCTTTCTTCAAAAGGTAAAGGAATTAAGTCCATAGGAGTTAGTGGATTAAAACCATAAACAATTTCAAAAGGAGAAAAAACAGTGGTCGAATGCACAGTTCTTTTATTACTGGTGTTGGTCTCATACACACAATTCCTCTTTTCAATCTGTTGCCGCACACTCTTATGGAGTGTCTTCACCACCCATGCTTTATGATTACGATCCAAACTAACCCTTTCATCAACAGGCAAAGGAATCAAATCCATTGGAGTTAAAGGGTTAAATCCATACACAATTTCAAATGGTGAAAATTCAGTAGTAGAGTGCACACTATGATTATATGCAAACTCTATAAATGGCAAACAATCTTCCCAATTCTTTAAGTTCTTTTGAATGACAGCACGTAGAAGTTTTGTTAAGGTCCTATTAACTACTTCGGTTTGTCCATTTGTTTGGGGGTGACAAGTAGTTGAAAACAACAGTTTAGTACCCAATTTTCCCCTTAACACCTTTCAAAAATAGATATGGAACTTTCCCCTTAACACCTTTCAAAAATAGCTATGGAACTTAACATCTCTATTAGAAACAATGCTCTTAGGGACCTCATGAAGTCGTACTATCTCCCTAAAGAATAAATCAGGAATGTTAGTGGCATCATCAGTTTTATGACATGGAATAAAGTGTGCCATCTATGAAAACCTATCAACAACTACAAAGATTGAATCCCTACCCTGTTTTGACCTAGGTAAAGCTAATACGAAATCCATCAAAATGTCTACCCATGGTTCCTTAGGTACAGGCAAAGGGCTATACAAACCATTGTGGTTGAGTCCTAGACTTTGCTTTCCTACAAGTTATGCATTTATCATATATGCGCTCCATATCTTTTTTCATTTTAGGCCAATAAAAATGCCCTATCAACTCGCCCCCATGTGCTTCATGTACAAGCAATTCACGTATAGAACTTAATGGAACACACAATCGATTCTCTTTGACAAATATCCATCAAGTCTATAAAACTTCCCAAAAGCCGAAGTTTCGCAAGCATTGTAAACATTAGCAAAATCACTATCATCCTTGTACAATTCTTTTGTGTGTTCAAATCCTAGAAATCTAGCATCCAAAGTAGATAAAAGAGCATACCTGCGTGAAAGTGCATCAGCCACAATGTTTTCTTTTCCTTGCTTATACTTGATCACATACGGAAAGGTTTCAATAAATTCCACCCATTTGGCATGTCTCCTACTCAACTTACCTTGCCCTTTCAAGTGCTTCAATGATTCATGATCAGAATGTATCACAAACTCCTTGGGCCACAGGTAATGCTGCCACGTCTCTAGAGTTCTTTTTTTTTTTTTTGGTAAGCTGACTTATGTATTAAAAGAAAATGATACAAAGAATATAATGGGCATACCCAAGATTTACAATGTGGACAGAAACGAAAACCAACAAATGGCTACAGGCTAGCCACATAACAAAACAAAAACTTAGACCAACTAGATATGCTAGGGGTACAAAAACAACCAGCTAAACATCAAATTAAGAGTCCATGTTATTGACCCTCCAAAGTCTTTGGATCCTTATGTTTTCATCTGTTTGTTGAACATTCCTCATCAAAACAAGCTTATCGTGAATGATACATTCGATTTGATCAAAAACAAAATTCGAAGCTTTAGAGACATCTGCAAAGATCCTTGCGTTCCGTTCTTGCCAGATACAATACACTGTAGCTGCGAAACCCAGTTTACGAGAAAAGTTGACGAAACTTTTGCCATGCCAAGAGACAGTGGCCAATCGAATCCATTCATCCAAGCTTTTTGTCATTCTTGGAATGTCGCATCTGTCACAAACATTCCACCATAATGCTTTCGTAAAGAACAAGTGGTTGTGATCTTCATTATTGCGGAGACAAAGTGAGCACCTATTGGGACCATGAATACCAAACCGATGAAGTCTATCCTGCGTTGAGAGTTTCCGTTGGATAGCCACCCAAAGAAGAAATGCATGTCTTGGGACAGCATTCTTGAACCACACGATGTCATGCCAATCAACCATCTGATGATGAATTCTTAGTTGTTCCCAAGCTACTTTGACCGAGAAACTCTGATTTGGCGAATCCAACCAAACAATCTCATCCTTTTGCCCCTTAGGAGTAGATGTGGAAGGAATAGCTTCTATAATGGGGTGCCAGCCAATAGCATGAGTGATAGGAATTCTCCATTCTAAGTTATTAATCAGCACGTTCACTCTCGCATTGTGTTCCATACCTGAATCATAGATGAATCGTTCACCGTAAGTATCAGCGAGCGGGCTGTGAGGATGCCAATTGTCAAACCATAGAGAGGTTGTCATTCCATCTCCGATAATGTGCTTCATCTTCGGCCATGCTAAGGATCTGAGCTTTAGAATCTTTCCCCAAGCCCAAGAGCAGCTTCCTGGCGCCTTGATTGTCCAGAAATTCCTACCTCGCAAGAGATTGGATCTGATCCAAGTAGACCAGATTGAGCCATCCGAGTCATTGCACAAGTTCCAAATGTGTTTCAACAAGGCAATCTTGTTCCATTCTGTTATCCTTTTTATGCCTAGCCCCCCCTCCTTTTTGGAAGACATACCTGATCCCAAGCCACTTTAGCCCTAGTAGTGCTCATATCTGAACCTGACCAAAGAAAGATCTCATAATTTGCTCAACGTTTTTCACTACTTGCCCAGGTAATAGGAATAGAGATGCCCAATAGACCTGGATGGAGAATAAAACTGAGTTAATCAGTTGTACTCGCCCTGCGAAAGAGAGTGTTCTGCAGGTCCAATGTCGTACTTTAGCGGTAATTCGATCCACGAGGCCCTTACAATCAACAGCCTTTAGTCTGGACGAGATAAGAGGCACTCCCAAATATTTCATAGGAAGCTCCCCCTCTCTAAACCCAAGAATACTGATAATCTGTTCCCTCTCAGCACCTAACACCGCTCAAGAAGATGTCACTTTTGTTTGGATTTGGATATAGACCTGATAGATCTTGAAACTCTATGAGTGCATTTTTGATCATACGAACTGAGTGTACATCCCCTTTGCTGAATATCATCAAGTCGTCGGCAAAGCAAAGATGAGAAATTCTGTCCTTCTTGCATCTCCAGTGGAACTTGAAGTTTTGATTGGCACTCATATTGCAGAACAGCCCTGACAGGATTTCCATGCAAAGGACAAACAAATATGGAGATAATGGATCACCTTGTCTCAGCCCTCTACCCCCTTAAAGTAACCTGCAAGTTCACCGTTGACGTTGATTGAGAATTGACATGATGTAACACAAACCATGATCCAATCAAACTGTTCTAGGGAATCCCATTTTTATTAACGTAGCATCAACGAAATCCCACCGAACCGAGTCATAAGCCTTCATCAGATCTACTTTCATAGCACAACGAGCCGGACCCGTAGATTTATGATAGCCTTTCATTAGTCCTGAGACAAAAGAATATTGTCGCTGATTCTCCGTCCAGAGATAAAAGCTGTTGATACGGACCTACTAAGGACGGCAAAACAACTTTCATTCTCCCAGCTAGAATCTTCGCGATGCATTTGTATACTGTATTGCAGCAAGATATAGGACGAAAATCTGTCAACCTCGTAGGATTAGCAACTTTAGGGATAAGGGAAATGGATGTAGCATTCATTTCTTTAAGCATTCTACGAGTCTGAAAGAAGGAGCTAACAGCTTGATTACATCTTCCCCCACTATATGCCACATTCTTTTGAAGAAACCTGCGTTGAAGCCATCCGGGCCAGGGGCTTTGTTGTTTTTCAAACTAAACATAGCATTCTTAATCTCCTCCTTGTTACTCTTGTGCTAGTTCATGCTGTTGAGTCGAAGACAGTTTGCAGTTAATTGCCGATTGCATCACTTCCTCGTTCAAGACCCTAGGCATCTGATTCACTCCCAACACGCTGGAAGTATGCAATTACTTCTGATTTGACTGCCTCGTGTCCTTCAACGACTTCCCATCCTCCCTTGTAATGGAGAGAAGCTTATTTCTATTCTGTCTTCCATTTACTGATTTGTGAAGTAGCTAGTATTCTGATCCCCCAAGCTAAGCCATTGCATCCTTGCCTTTTGTTTGAAAAAACTCTCTTCCGCCCTGACAGTAGAAGCATAGTTACGAACAACATCTCTTTCTCGCATACGCAATGTTGGATTCTCAGGCGCTGTATGCAGAGCTTGTTGAGCCTTATCCATGTGATCTTTTGCATCTTTGACTCTATCGGAAATATTGGAGAAGTGAGTCTTATTGAAATGTTTAAGTTCCTGCTTTAGCTTCCTTAGTTTGCAACACAATGATACATTGGACAACCCCCGAATGCTGATCCCATACTTTCTTCACCAAGGCATGAACTCGTCATGATCCATCCACATATCGAAGAATCTGAATGGTTTCTTTATGTTCTGAACATTGCCAGTGACTTTTACC
Organism: Populus tremula; assembly: GCA_964019445.1. Taxonomy (NCBI): domain Eukaryota; kingdom Viridiplantae; phylum Streptophyta; class Magnoliopsida; order Malpighiales; family Salicaceae; genus Populus; species Populus tremula. The sequence goes on along the minus strand of CAXHTJ010000887.1, from coordinate 39,220 downwards.
ACCATGGGAGAATGATCCGACATACCAGCAGGCAAGAATCTCGCTTCCGACAATGGGAAGTGCATATTCCACTTCTCATTCACAAGCACTCTATCTAGTTTCCGCATAATCATATTCTCAGGACATTGGTTCGTCCAAGTATAATGCATACCTGAATACCGAAGATCATCCACTTTCGCTTCACGTATACATGTTTCCAATCTGTCCATATGACCAGCCCACGTAGAAGACCCTCCTAACCTCTCTGACTGGTTGCGGATAGCATTAAAGTCGCCCATAAGAATCCATGGGGTTGACTCCCATCCATCACTACGACTCACAATATCAGACCATAAAGCCTCACGTAAGGATGCATTATTGTCTCCGTAAATGATTGAAGCATTAAAACAGATATTGGTAGCTAATATCATGACAGAAACATGGATAGCCTGGTCTGACATTCCCAGAACATCCACCTTCACCAAATCAGCATTCCAACAAACCCAAATACGACCACGACAAGAGAAATCATAATTATACAAGAATGACCAATTACGCAGAAGAAGTTGCGAAACATTATCTTTATTCCTGTCTCTAACCCGAGTTTCAACCAAACCAAAAAAAACCATCCTCTCTTGATGGATGAGCTGACGCAGTTCTGAATGCTTTATGGGATCATTCAAACCTCTAACATTCCAACATCCAATAATCATAGGGAATTAGAGAGGAGTACCAAACAGCAACACACTGATTACCTTGACTTGCCCCCCCTCGAGGAGCCAGATTTCTTACTCTTCTTTGAAAAGCCTGGAGAACCCGTTTTCTTTTTCTCTAGAGAGTCTCTAGCCTTGCTAGCTAACTGATTAATAAAAGTTTCCCCGTCAGAAGAAATCGGACTTTGCGGACTTGTTGGGATCAGTGACGTCGACTCCTTATCCTCGTCTTCCTTACCTGTATCACTCCCATAGCTCCAATATCAACATTCACCTCATGACTAACAGGGTTCATGGGTTGCATAAGCAATTGTATTACAGATGGTTAAACTTTGATCTAAAGAAGTACATGCAGCCCCTTCCTCCGGCACCATGTCTGCTCGTAAACTCTTCAAAACAAGAGGAGAGGTAGGATTTTCATCTTCATAACAAACCAGCATTGGGCACATCTGATGTCGCAGTTTCATTCGTATGACAATCAGCAATATGTAAAGCAGATGCTACAAAACCATTCTCATTACAATTAAGCTCTTTAGATGCCAAACAATCATCACCAATCGTAACACCCTTATTTCGTTTACCAACTACCTGCCATTGAAGCTGATTCTGCTTATTATCTGCAGGTTTAGAGTTCACAACTCCTATTTTCCTTTTTCCCTCTGCCCCCATTGTACGATCATCAACTTTACTGGTAGCACATATCGCTGTGGTATGTCCAAAGACATTGCAATTATTGCACCTTGAAGGTATCCATTCATAATCCGCTGAAATTGTTATGAATAACCCATTTGGACAGCGAAGGTCGTATTCCTTCACCAGCGTTTTCGAAGCTTCTATCTCAACGCAAACTCTTGCGTAGCTAAGCCTTTTACGCAACAATGTAGTAAGGTCAGCATGAAGGGGAACCCCAATAGCACTCGCTACACAACTCAACCCCTTAACAGTCCAATACTCGAGAGGAACATTATAGAGCTTAACCCATACCAGAACTCTATCCAGATCATCTTTCAAAAATTGCATGTTCGGATGCCAACGTTTAAGCACCAAAGGTCTGTTGGCCATGTGTCATGGGGCTCTCTCCAGAACATTTGTGGCGCGATCAACAGAATCAAAGGTGAAGAGAAAGAAACCATTATCAGAAGATAAAACTTCGGATAGACCGTGGGAGCCCCATATTCTTTTGGCAATAGAATTAACAACAGGATAGGGTAATTTATGACCCACGAAATGACCAACTAGAGTGGATTTCCAAAGTTCACAGCCATCCTCAAACACATCAAGTGGAGGAGCTACTGTCACACGACCATCAGTTATTGCGGGGGGAGCAAAATGCAAGTTACAGACTGGATTCATATCAAGGGACATCCTACCCTTATTGTCATCAACATCAAGTTACGGACTGGATTCATATCAACGTCTCTAGAGTTCTTACCAAGGCATATAGCTCCTTGTCATATGTAGGGTAATTCAAAGCTGCCCCATTAAGTTTTTCACTGAAATACGCAATGGGCCTTTTATCCTCCATTAACACAGCTCCTATACCAATACCTGACGCATCACATTCAACTTCAAAAGCTCTCGTAAAGTCTGGCAAGGCTAAAACAGGTGCCGAACAAAGCTTATCTTTCAACAAATTAAAAGCCTTATCCTGTTCATCATTCCATTTGAATCCAACAGACTTTTTAACAATTTTAGTTAAAGGTGCAGCAATGGTACTAAAATCCTTCAAAAACCTTCTATAAAAACTAGAAAGTCCATGAAAACTCCTTACCTCACTTACCGATTTTGGTGATGGCCTTAACTTTCTCCTTGTCCATCTTAATACCCTGCGCAGTTACGACATAGCCAAGAAACACAATTTTTTCCATACAAAAGGTACACTTCTTAAGATTATCATATAATTGCTCACTACGCAACACACTAAGTACATTCCGTAAATGATCAAGATGCTCATTTAAGTTCTTGTTATAGATCAAAATGTCATCAAAATACACAACAACAAACTTACCTTTAAACACACGCAATACATGATTCATTAAACGCAAAAACATGCTAGGCGCGTTCATAAGTCCAAACAGCATGATTAACCATTCATACAAATCAAGCTTAGTCTTAAATGCAGTTTTCCACTCATCACCCTCTTTCATCCTAATCTGATGGTACCCACTTTTTAGGTCAATCTTAGAGAAAATACATGATTCATGTAACTCATCTAACATGTTATCAAGCCTAGGAATAGGATGTTGATACTTTACCATTATGTTAATGATGGCACGACAATCAACACACATCCTCCATGTTTCATCCTTTTTAGGCACAAGTAGCACTAGCACAGCACAAGGACTCGTACTCTCACGAATGTACCCCTTCATCATCAACTCATCTACTTTCCTTTCTCCTTTGTCTCCTCGGGGTTGCTTCTATAGGCTGGATGGTTAGGAATCGAAGCTCCGGGCGCAAGGTCAATTTGATGTTCAATCCCCCTTAATGGTGGTAATCCATTAGGGATGTCTTCAGGAAATACATCATCAAACTCCTGTATCAAAGAAATCGCCACACTAGGAATAGGAGAATCAAGATCGTTAGTGTTAAAATAAGCCTCCTTATACACAAGTAAGACCATCGGCTTGTTAGTGAAAAATGCAGATCTGATTTGAGATCCTTTTGCATAAAAATTAGGTTGTTTCTTTAATTTTTGCACACTACTATCATCACACAAGCTTACTTTCTTCACTCGGTTTTTACCTCCACTCTCAACCGGTTTAATTAATGATTTAGGTTTAGCCGAATCTGATGGTTTTCTCTCACCATTGTCCTCACGTGAATTTTCACTCTTCCCATCCTCACATTCTTTTTTTTTTATTTATTTGATTTAATCATCATACACTTGTTTTGGAGAAAGAGGTACAAGAGTGAGGGTTTAACCATCCTTTACAATAGTGAACCTATTTCTAAACCCATCATGAATCGCTTTCCGATCAAACTGCCATGGATGCCCCAAAAGTAAGTGACTAGCATGCATTGGGACTACATCACACAAAATCTCATCAGAATACTTCCCAATAGCAAACGCAATCAAAACCTGCTTAGTAACCCTCACTTCACTACATTCATTCAACCATTGCAATCTGTAAGGCCTAGGATGCTTAATACAACTCAGATTCAATTCTTCACAAAGGTATCACTAGCAACATTAGCACAACTACCTCTGATGCGAACCTCATGATCACGTGGTCACGCAACCCACAATCAAGATTGAGATCTGATCCCGGAAAGCCGAAATAGGTCTGATAGGAGTGCGACACAATGGAAACCTGCCCCAAGGCACCTACACTATTGGAATGAGTAGAATGACGCCAGGAAGCCAGTTAATCTTCGATAAGTTAGATTCAGTTCGTTCAAGAACTAAAGAATGCAAGAATCACTCTCACACGTTAAAACTGAAAAATTCAGAAGTAATAATCATCCAAGCTGCCGAAATTGTGGCTTACATGACTTTAAATAGTTCGTGAAAAATTAACCCTAATGGACCTCTTATGTGGACTTATATGAGGTCCACTCAAAACGGGCCCAAAACCTTAAACTGAAAGCCCATAACCTGATCCAAACAAGCCTTGGATCCTAGCTCAAAACAAAGTTTTAATTAAGCCCAAACATGAAAGAAAATAATAAAAATAACTAATATGTCATTAAATACCACCAGCCCTTCTTTCCTTGTGTAGCTAGGATGAATAAGGAATCCTTATAAAAAAAGGTTTCCGAAACATTAATGAATCACTGCCACACTAGGAGATTATATTGCATCTCATTAAAGATCCTTGTGGAACTAGGAAATTCCCAAAACCAGCTCCCACATCCTTGGAGGAAAAGAATCCTAACCAAATAGGAAGTCCACAAGTCACATGGAAGTAAATAACAAAATCCGTACAGCCTCCGTTGACCAGTATTGTGGTTCCTTCCCGAGTTCCGATTGACCTGAATTTTTAACCCAAGGTAGTAAGATATGTCTGGAGAGTCCACATAAAATATTAGCCCGATCCAACGGTCGGATTGAGAATTATGACTGTTGCCGTAAACCTGGACTGTTGCGGTTTTTACGCAAAAATCCGAATCTAACCTTACTTGGGTCGTATCATAGGGTTGAACCGTATCAGTATCACAGGGTTGAACCGTATCAGCTCACCACGCCTTTTACCTCACAATTTGCTTTCTATTGATTCTTTAGGAATTGAAATCAACAAATCAAAGTCAGTAGCCTTCGCAGCGCACTCTAATTATAATTTTCAAAATCAAGAATCAATAAATAAACTGGAAAAAAAAAAAGCAAAACAAAACTACGATTATAATTTTTTTTTTTGGTAAGTTGACTTATGTATTAAAAGAAAATGATACAAAGAATATAATGGGCATACCCAAGATTTACAATGTGAACAAAAACAAAAACCAACAAATGGCTACAAGCTAGCCACATAACAAAACAAAAACTTAGACCAACTAGATATGCTACGTGTACAAAAACAACCAGTGAAACATCAAATTAAGAGTCCATGTTATTGACCCTCCAAAGTCTTTGGATCCTTATGTTTTCATCTGTTTGTTGAACGTTCCTCATCAAAACAAGCTTATCGCGAATGATACATTCGATTTGATCAAAAACCAAATTCAAAGTTTTAGACACATCTGCAAAGATCCTTGCGTTCCGTTCTTGCCAGATACAATACACTGTAGCTGCGAAACCCAGTTTACGAGAAAAGTTGATGAAGCATTTTCCATGCCAAGTGACAGTGGCCAATCGAATCCATTCATCCAAGCTTTTTGTCATTCTTGGAATGTCGCATCTGTCACAAACATTCCACCATAATGCTTTTGTATAGGAGCATTGAAAGAACAAGTGGTTGTGATCTTCATTATTGTGGAGACAGAGTGAGCACCTATTGGGACCATGAATACCAAACTGATGAAGTCTATCCTGCTTTGAGAGTTTCCGTTGGATAGCCACCCATAGGAGAAATGCATGTCTTGGGACAGCATTCTTGAACCACACGATAGCCACCCATACGATTACAATTTTGAGAGTAGCAATGCAAATTTGTACGAATTGTGGACTAAACAAAGACACAAAATAAAACAGAAGCGAATATTAGTGAGAACAATTACTTGACTCTTAGATAACCCAAATATAGTAGAAACAAAAAGATTTGGACAAAACTAAACAATAAAGACCATGTTTCAAAACTTGACGCAAATCTAACCTATTACGCAATTTTTACGTAACAGAATTGAAACCCAGACCAAACAATCTCGAAACGACCTCAAATTCAATATTTAGTATTATAATATTTAGGTTGTTCTCTTATGTCTAGGTATCCAAACTCCTTGTATGATCAATTTACGACAGAATTGAACCTCCAATTAAAACCTTCAGAAGTCGATATCAAAATAAGCCTAAATTTAATATATGGTGTGATCTCATCCCATTAGACACAACATAAAGTTTCAATTGATTCTAAGGTGGTTTGCTTATGGTTCACTAATAGTAGTGTTTCTGCGGTAGAATTGAACCTCGACTTAAAACCTCAAGCACACAAAATCAGAATAAGACCAAATTTGACATATGATGCGATCTCACCCCCAATAGACTAAATAGCAAGATTAAATTGATTCTAAGGTGGTTTGGTTTTGGTTCACCAAGAGTTGTGTTTCTGCGGCAAAAATTGAATGATCCTACTTTCGGGTTTTTTTTTTATATACTAATATGATTACAGACAGTAACAAGATGAAATATAAACTTTTTTTTTTATTAGAGGACGCAGACACGAAGAACAAGAAGATGGATGCAAACACTGAAAAACTTAAGGGCACACTAAAAAAAAAAACAAAAAGAAAATAACAGAATGATATGACCCTGTTTCAGAGCCTAGCTCTGATACCAACTGATGCGAACCTCGTGATCACGTGGTCACGCAACCCACAATCAAGATTGAGATTTGATCCCGGAAAGCCGAAAAAGGTCTGATAGGAGTGTGACACAATGGAAACCTGCCCCAAGGCACCAACACAATTGGAATGAGTAGAATGACACCACGAAGACAGCTAATCTTGGATAAGTCAGATGCAGTTCGTTCAAGAACTGAATGATGTGCATCATGGGAATTATAATCCATCTCGTAAAGCTGAATCTAATATGCAAGAGGATTCAGATGGTCCAATGACAAGAGCGAGAGCAAAACAACTACAACGGGCCTTGACGAATCAAATTGCAATTATTGAAGCTGCGTCGGAGTTAAAAATTAGCAATCAGTTTGAATTTGGTTCAAGGGCGATTATTTGCCTACAATTGGAACTTGGAGATGGGAAAAGCCCTTAATGGTTCTTTTCATGTTGGGCTACTTGTATTTGGATTGATAATGCAAGTGAAGGAATTGATGCTGTTTACGGTCAGAACAGTAGATGGATTTGAACCCGAATTTGAAGTCATCCAATGCATGTGAAAAAAAGATTTATATAGGTAAAATTCAAGTTCAGAACGTGATCTTTCTATATTATCCAACCATGATTGCATTGGACTTTTGTGTCAAAAGTTATGGTTGTTTTAAATTTCGTCTGCATATGTTTTAGAAATGTCAAAAAAAACGTGTTAGTTAAATTTGTCTACTTACTTTATTAAAAGTCTAGTTTTTAGGCTTGACTTCTGTCATGTTGAATTCACCTAACTTTGGAGGGATGTTCCAAAGATAAATATGTATCAGAATATGAAATAAACACTTTTGGCCAAGATTTGAAAACTTAATTCAGAGAATTAAGAGTTGTTCTTCCAAATTCGTTTTGTGAAGAACCCTACCTGACTTATCACTCTTCAATCACAAAGAGTGTGGCGTCGAAATCCTAGATTGATCTTTGTGGCGTCCAGATCGACTTATCAAAGTATCATTCTAGTCTATCCTCCATCTTATTTACCTTAAATCACTACAATCCAGCCTAAATACCAAAAGAAAGACAACACAACCAGACCCATCCTTCATCCATTTTTGTTAGAATCATTGTTGTAGATTTTCAAATCATTCACGGCACATCATCTGGTATCAGAGCATCAGTTGCGATCTAAGACAGGAGCCAAAAACAACAACAACAAGAAGAAAGGTTTGCTGGAATTGAGGTTGATAAACTTAACTGATGCGGACCAGCCCAGAAACACCAACAAGGACCCATTACATGTTCCAAATGGACCAATGACTCGGTCCAAGACAAAGACATTGAAAGACGCATTGAATGCATTGGTTTTGAAGGTTTCCACCAAGTCAGAATTGGAAGGTCCATTGGAGTATCAAGAGGAGATCCTAGTACATCTTATCCATGTGCAAGAGGGGTCCAATACAACCTTATTTAGGCAATAAGTGAGGACAACAAAGGAGCTAAACATAAGACTTCAGACTTTGCGACAGGGATCTTTGACTGTGGAAGAGTATGTGAAAGAGTTTGAATTGCTGCTGATTCGATGTGAATTGATGGAACCTCAAGAGCAAACAATAGCTAGATTTCTTGGAGGGTTGAGGAAGGATATAGCTAAGGTTGTTGAGTTACAATCGTACATCTTCCTTGAGGAAGTTATAAAGCTTGCAACCCGAGTACAGAGGCAGCAGAGACGAGGAGGTGTCCGAACTAGTGTAACTACGTCAAGCACGACAAGGGCTGTTTCTACGCCTACACGAACATGGAGCACACCTAAACGAGATGAGAAGGTGGAGTTTAGCAAGGGGAATACCAGTTCTGATTCTTTGAAGGGAAAGGAGAAGGTGACAGAACCTCAACACCCTAGTAGGTCTCGAGACATCAAGTGCTTCAAGTGCTTGGGACATGGGCATATTGCTTCGGAATGTCCAAATAAAAGGGTGATGATTTTGCATGGGGATCATGGAGAGCTGATCAGTGGAGATGAGGTTGAAACTGAAGACGAAGATGAGGTACAAGTGGCTGAACAAGAAGAGGATTTCGAACCAGTGAAGGGAGATTTGTTGGTTGTTCAACGGGTTCTGAATGCACAAATTGACGTTAGTGATGAGCAACGCGAGAACATCTTTCATACTCGATGTCAGATTCGAGATAAGGTGTGCGGGATGATCATTGATAATGGAAGTTGCACTAATGTTGCGTCAACTACCTTGGTGGAGAAATTGGGTTTAAATACCCTTCCACATCCCAGAACCTATAGTTTGCGATGGCTGAATGAGAATGGGGAGATTTGGGTGACAAAGCAAGTTCGTGTACCTTTTTCCATTAAAACCTATCAAGACGAGGTTTTATGTGATGTTGCACCAATGTCGGCTAGCCATTTGTTGCTGGGTCGTCCATGGCAGTTTGATAAGGACACAACCTACAATGGACGAAAGAACACTTATTCTTTTATGCTGAATGGAAAGAAGGTGAACTTGTTACCACTGAGTTCTCAACAAGTTAGAGAGGATCAGTTACGAAGCCAACAAAAGGAGGTGACATCACGAAAGGGGCTGTTGTTAGCCAAAAAAGGAGACATCAAACAAGCATTAGCCACAACAGGGATTGTTTTCATGGTCTGGGCAAAGCAACTACTACAAGTAGAAGGATTGGACTTACCAAGACAGATTAAGGAATTACTTGAAGAATTTAAAGATGTGTTTCCAGATGAATTACCTAAAGGGTTACCACCTATTCGTGGTATTGAGCATCAAATTGATTTGGTGCCGGGAGCTTCACTTCCTAATAGACCAGCATACAGATGTAATCCAGAGGAAGCGAAAGAGATTCAAAGGCAGGTCGGTGAGCTCTTAGAGAAGGGCTATGTGCGAGAATCACTTAGTCCATGTTTCGTACCTACTTTGCTTGTACCGAAGAAAGATGGTACCATGAGGATGTTCATGGACAGCCGCGCTATCAACAAAATAACAGTTAAGTATTGATTCCCTATACCCAGACTTGATGATTTGCTTGATGAGTTGCATGGTGCTGCATTGTTTTCTAAAGTCGATTTGATGAGTGGCTATCACCAAATTAGAATGAAAGAGGGAGATGAATGGAAAACAGCATTTAAAACTAAACAGGGGTTATATGAATGGATGGTAATGCCGTTTGGGTTATCTAATGCACCTAGTACATTTATGAGGCTTATGAATCATGTTTTGAGGAAGTATATTGGGATGTTTGTTGTAGTATATTTTGACGACATCCTGGTGTATAGCAAGACCTTTGATGATCATGTGAAGCATCTTAGAGTTGTGTTTGAGACTTTGCAAGATTCTAAGTTGTATGGCAAACTCACAAAGTGTTACTTCTGTAAAGAAAGTGTCGTGTTTCTTGGATATATTATCTCTAGCAAGGGAGTTAGAGTTGATGAGGAGAAAATTGAGGCAATTCGAGACTGGCCAAAACCTGCTAGTATCATTGATGTGAGGAGTTTCCATGGTTTAGCTTCTTTCTACCGGCGATTTGTGAAAGACTTCAGCTCTATTGTTGCTCCTATGACAGAATGCTTGAAAAAAGGTATCTGAGCTTTAGAATCTTTCCCCAAGCCCAAGAGCACCTTCCTGGCGCCTTAATTGTCCAGAAATTCCTACCTCGCAAGAGATTGGATCTGATCCAAGTAGACCAAATTGAGCCATCCGAGTCATTGCACAAGTTCCAAATGTGTTTCAACAAGGCAATCTTGTTCCATTCTGTTATCCTTTTTATGCCTAGCCCCACCTCCTTTTTTGGAAGACATACCTGATCCCAAGCCACTTTAGCCCTAGTAGTGCTCATATCTGAACCTGACCAAAGAAAGGATCTCATAATTTGCTCAACATTTTTCACTACTTGCCCAGGTAATAGGAACAGAGATGCCCAATAGACCTGGATGGAGAATAAGACTGAGTTAATCAGTTGTACTCGCCCTGCGAAAGAGAGTGTTCTGCAGGTCCAATGTCGTACTTTAGCGGTAATTCGATCCACAAGGCCCTTACAATTAACAGCCTTTAGTCTGGACGAGATAAGAGGCACTCCCAAATATTTCATAGGAAGCTCCCCCTCTCTAAACCCAAGAATACTGATAATCTGATCCCTCTCAGCACCTAACATACCGCTCAAGAAGATGTCACTTTTGTTTGGATTTGGATATAGACCTGATAGATCTTGAAACTCTGTGAGTATTTTTGATCATACGAATTGAGTGTACATCCCCTTTGCTGAATATCATCAAGTCGTCGGCAAAGCAAAGATGAGAAATTCTGTCCTTCTTGCATCTCCAGTGGAACTTGAAGTTTTGATTGGCACTCATACTGCAGAACAGCCCTGACAGGATTTCCATGCATAAGACAAACAAATATGGGGATAATGGATCACCTTGTCTCAGCCCTCCCCCCCTTGAAAGTAACCTGCAAGTTCACCGTTGACGTTGATTGAGAATTGACATGATGTAACACAAACCATGATCCAATCAATGACTGTTCTAGGGAATCCCATTTTTATTAACGTAGCATCAACGAAATCCCACCGAACCGAGTCATAAGCCTTCATCAGATCTACTTTCATAGCACAACGAGCAGGACCCGTAGATTTATGATAGCCTTTCATTAGCTCCTGAGACAAAAGAATATTGTCGCTGATTCTCCGTCCAGAGATAAAAGCTGTCTGATACGGACCTACTAAGGATGGCAAAACAACTTTCATTCTCCCAGCTAGAATCTTCGCGATGCATTTGTATACTGTATTGCAGCAAGATATAGGACGAAAATCTGTCAACCTCGTAGGATTAGCAACTTTAGGGATAAGGGAAATGGATGTAGCATTCATTTCTTTAAGCATTCTACGAGTCTGAAAGAAGGAGCTAACAGCTTTGATTACATCTTCCCCCACTATATGCCACATTCTTTTGATTAAACCTGCATTGAAGCCATCCGGACCAGGGGCTTTGTTGTTTTTCAAACTAAACATAGCATGCTTAATCTCCTCCTTTGTTACTTCTTGTGATAGTACATATTGTTGTGTCGAAGACAGTTTGCAGTTAATTGCCGATTGCATCACTTCCTCGTTCAAGACCCTAGGCATCTGTTTCACTCCCAACACACGCTGGAAGTATGCAATTACTTCTGATTTGACTGCCTCGTGTCCTTCAACGACTTCCCCATTCTCCCTTGTAACGGAGAGAAGCTTATTTCGATTTTGTCTTCCATTTATTGATTTGTGGAAGTAGCTAGTATTCTTATCCCCCAAGCTAAGCCATTGTATCCTTGCCTTTTGTTTGAAAAAACTCTCTTCCGCCCTGACCGTAGAAGCATAGTTACGAACAACATCTCTTTCTCGTATGAAAGTTGGATTCTCAGGCGCTGTATGCAGCTTGTTGAGCCTTATCCATGTGATCTTTTGCATCTTTGACTCTATCGAAATATTGGAGAAGTGAGTCTTATTGAAATGTTTAAGTTCCTGCTTTAGCTTCCTTAGTTTGCAACACAATGATACATTGGACAACCCCCGAATGCTGATCCCATACTTTCTTCACCAAGGGCATGAACTCGTCATGATCCATCCACATATCGAAGAATCTGAATGGTTTTTTTATGTTCTGAACATTGCAAGTAACCTTTACCACCATGGGAGAATGATCTGACATACCAGCAGGCAAGAATCTCGCTTCCGACAATGGGAAGTGCACATTCCACTTCTCATTCACAAGCACTCTATCTAGCTTCCGCATAATCAGATTCTCAATACATTGGTTCGTCCATGTATAATGCATACCAGAATACCGAAGATCATCCACTTTCGCATCTCGTATACATGTTTCCAAGCTGTCCATCTAACCATCCCACGTAGTAGACCCTCCTGACCTTTCTGACGGGTTGCGGATAGCATTAAAGTCACCCATAAGAATCCATGGGGTTAACTCCCATTCATCACTGCGACTCACTATATCTTTTTTTTTTGGTAAGCTGACTTATGTATTAAAAGAAAATGATACAAAGAATATAATGGGCATACCCAAGATTTACAATGTGGACAGAAACGAAAACCAACAAATGGCTACAGGCTAGCCACATAACAAAACAAAAACTTAGACCAACTAGATATGCTAGGGGTACAAAAACAACCAGCTAAACATCAAATTAAGAGTCCATGTTATTGACCCTCCAAAGTCTTTGGATCCTTATGTTTTCATCTGTTTGTTGAACATTCCTCATCAAAACAAGCTTATCGCGAATGATACATTCGATTTGATCAAAAAACCAAATTCGAAGCTTTAGATACATTTGCAAAGATCCTTGCGTTCCGTTCTTGCCATATACAATACACTGTAGCTGCGAAACCCAGTTTACGAGAAACGTTGACGAAACTTTTGCCATGCCAAGAGACAGTGGCCAATCGAATCCATTCATCCAAGCTTTTTGTCATTCTTGGAATGTCGCATCTGTCACAAACATTCCACCATAATGCTTTTGTAAAGGAGCATTCAAAGAACAAGTGGTTGTGATCTTCATTATTGCGGAGACAAAGTGAGCACCTATTGGGACCATGAATACCAAACCGATGAAGTGTATCCTGCGTAAGGATGCATTATTGTCTCTATAATGTCAGACCATATCAGACCATAAATGTCTCACGTAAGGATGCATTATTGTCTCCATAAATGATTGAAGTATTAAAACAAATATTGGTCGCTAATATAGTGTAGAGACATGGATAGCCTGGTCTGACATACCGCAGACATCCACCTTGACCACATCAGCATTCCAACAAACCCAAATACGACCACGGGAAGAGAACTCATAATTGTACAAGAAGGACCAATTACGCAGAAGAAGATTAGAAGTATTATCTTTATTCTTTTCTCTAACCCGAGTTTCAACCAAACCAAAAAAAACCATCCTCTCTTGATGGATTAGCCGACGCAATTCTGAATGCTTTATGGGGTCATTCAAACCTCTAACATTCCAACATCCAATCATCATAAGAAATTAGAGAGGAGTACAAAGAGCAACATAAAGGTTACCTTTACGTGCCACCCCGCGGGGAACCAGATTTCTTATTCTTCTTTGAACCCTTTTTCTTTTTCTCCAGAGAGTCACGAGCCTTAATAGCTAACTGATTAACAGTTTTCCCATCGGTGGAATTCGGAGTTTGTGGACTTGTCGGGATCAGTGACGTCGGCTCCTTCTCATTTCGTTCTCCATTTATATCACCTCCCATTGCTGCAACATCAACATTCAGCTCTTGACTAATAGTGGAGGGAACCTGGTTCACGGTCGCACAAGCATCTGTATTGGAGACGACTAAACTTTGATCTAAAACAGTACATGTAGCCCCTTCCTCCTGCTCCATGTCTCTCAAAACATGAGGAGAGGTTGGAGTTTGGTCTTTATGGCAAACAGAATTGCACACATCTGATGTCACATGATCATTACATTCAGACGTATGTATCCCAGATGTTGAGCAACCATTCTCATTCTCATTCTCATTCTTATGCACTTTAGATGCACACGGACCCTTCTCACCACTTACAAAAACCTTATTTTGTTTAACAACTACCTGCCATTGGAATTGATTCTATTTACTATCCGCAGATTTAGAGATCACATCTCCTACTTTCCTCGCACCCTCTGCCACCACTATAGGATGAGCAACTTTATTAGTAGTACATATTGCTGTGGTGTGTCCAAAGATGTTGCAGTTATTGCACCTTGATGGTATCCATTCATAATCAGCAGATATTGTTACGAATACACCATTTGGACAGCAAAGATCGTATTCCTTAACCAGCGTCTTTGAAGCATCTATCTCAACGCAAACTCTTACGTAGCTAAGCCTTTTACGCAATAATGTAGTACGATCAGCATGAAGGGGAACCCCAATAGCACTCGCTATACAACTCAGCCCCTTAATAGTCCAATACTCAAGAGGAACATTATACAGCCTAACCCATACTGGAACTTTGGCCAAATCGTCTTTCAAAAATTGCATGTTCGGTAGCCAACGTTTAAGCACCAAAGGTCTGTTTGCCATGTGCCATGGGGCTCTTTCTAGAACATTAGTGGCGCGATCAACAGAATCAAAAGTGAAAAGGTAGAAACCATTTTCCGAAGATAAAATTTCTGATAGACCATAGGAGCCCCATATCCTTTTGGCAATCGAATTAACAACAGGATATGGTAATTTCTGACCCACAAAATGACCAACTAGAGTGGATTTCCAAAGTTCACAGCCATCGTCAAACACATCACGCGGAGGAGCTATTGTTATACGACCATTAGTCATAGCCGGGGGTTCAAAATGCAAATTTCGAACTAGATGAAAATCAATGTTCTTACTACCCTCTTTGATATCAACAACAGAACCCTTCAAAGCATTTAAAAAATTCAGTTTGGTCTTAAGGTTTAGTTGTTCTTGTTGCTGAGACCCTACCTTTAATTCATCAACTTCAGAACCCAGCACATGATTCATTTTTGAAACAACATGAGGAGCCTGGAGAGTAGGAGATTTCTCTATGCTAGCTTCAGAATCAGCTTGATGGTCACTAGTAAGCTGAGAAATCGTCATACGATGACTATTCAACATATCTTTTAGCTCTAATCTTAAGGTATGTCCAGACTTAATTTCATTTTGTTCTTTAATGTTACAGCTAACCATTGGAGCAGATACCACACCAGAACATAAAGACATTGTGGCAACAGACAAATACTAGAGAGAGCAAAGCTATAATGAGAGATTATCATGCTTATAGCTGGTATTGGAAATCCAGAAAGAAAACCCACTGAAAAAGATGCAGCTACTCACCTTATCTCAAAGAATTACGAGGCCAGTATCTCTCAATTCGTTGATTAAAACGAAGATCGCTTCGGTCAAGATGTAGAGCATGTTCTGGTGGACAAAATACTCAAAAATGGTGATGATCCAACGGTGAACCAAAGAGATCGAGCTTCGACAACCCCAAAATTACGAGGCCAGTATCTCACAGTTCATTAATTGGAATGATGATCCGTTCGGTCAAGATGTAGAGTATGTTCTGATAGACAACATACTCAAAAATGGTGACAATCCAACGGTGAACCAAGGAGATCAAAGACAATACAGATTAGAGAGAGAGGAAGAGAGATAGCGAGGAGAGAGAGAGAGGGTCTAACTTCTTCGTGGGTCAGAAATTACCCTTCAATTGCCATAGCTATTCCGAACAGGAGTTCTATGCTTTGATTCGGGCTCTGGAGGTATGGCAGCACTACTTGTTGCCTAAAGAATTTGTTATACATACTGATCATGAAGCCTTGAAGTATCTTAAGGGGCAAAACAAGTTGAATCGAAGACATGCTAAATGGGTGGAGTTCATGGAGTCATTTCCTTATGTCATAAAGTACAAGAAAGGGCAAGTTAATGTGGTTGCTGATGCTCTTTCTAGGAGGAATGTACTGATCTCTATGTTGAATGCAAGGCTGATGGGTTTTGAACAGGTGAAGGATCAGTATGCCAATGATTCCTACTTTGCTAATGTGGTTGCCGAATGTGTAAAGGGAGCTTGTGATGGGTTCTTTATGCATGAAGGTTACTTGTTCAAAATGGGCAGAATGTGTATTCCTTCAGGTTCGTTACGGGAGTTGGTTGTGCGAGAGGCTCATAGTGGTGGTCTTAGTGGTCATTTTGGGGAGAAGAAGACTTATGAGCTGCTGAAAGAACATTTTTTTTGGCCTAGTATGTTACGGGATGTACACAAGGTGATTGAAAGATGTGTTATTTGCAAGAGAGCTAAAGGTAAACAGAATGCGTATGGACTATATATGCCACTGCCTATTCCAGAGCAACCATGGATGGACATTAGCATGGACTTTGTACTTGGACTACCAAGAACACAACGTGGGAAAGATTCAATAATGGTGGTGGTTGATCGATTCTCCAAAAAGTCCCATTTCATTCCTTGTACGAAAACTGACGATGCAGTACATGTTGCTGATTTGTTCTTTCAAGAGATTGTTCGTTTTCATGGAATTCCTAAAAGCATTGTCTCTGATCGTGATACAAAGTTCTTAAGCCACTTTTGGAAGACTCTTTGGAGGAAACTTGGAACAAAGTTACTTTTCAGTACAGCATGTCATCCACAAACTGATGGACAAACTGAGGTAGTAAACCGAACTTTATCTTCTTTGTTACGAGCTGTTATACATATGAATTTGAAGAGTTGGGATACTTGTTTGCTGATTGTGGAGTTTGCATATAATCGTAGTGTGCATGGGGCTACAAAATTTTCACCATTTGAGGTTGTGTATGGCTTTAATCCTTGTGTTCCTATTGATCTTGTTCATATTCCAATTGATGAGAGGACATCTATGGATGGAATTAGAAAGGCAGAATTGATGAAGAAACTACATGAGCAGGTTCGACTACATATTGAGGAGAAAACAACAAAGTATGCTAAACAAGCTAACAAGAGGCGAAAGATGGTCAGGTTTGAACCTGGAGATCTTGTTTGGATTCATATTAGTAAGGGCAGATTTCCAAGCAAACGTAAGTCCAAGTTGATGCCAAGAGCTGACGGTCCATTTCGTATTATAGAGAAGGTGAATGACAATGCGTATAAGGTAGATCTTCCTGGTGATTACAACGTATCAGCTACTTTTAATGTGAAAGACTTATCTCCGTACTTGGATGATGATGACGATTCTGATTTGAGGACAAATCATTATCAACCCGGGGCTGATGATGTGCATCATGGGAATTATAATCCATCTCGTAAAGCTGAATCTAATATGCAAGAGGATTCAGATGGTCTAATGACAAGAGCGAGAGCGAAACAATTACAACGGGCCTTGACGAATCAAATTGCAATTATTGAAGCTGCGTCGGAGTTAAAAATTAGCAATCAGTTTGAATTTGGTTCAAGGGCGCTTATTTGCCTACAATTGGAACTTGGAGATGGGAAAAGCCCTTAATGGTTCTTTTCATGTTGGGCTACTTGTATTTGGATTGATAATGCAAGTGAAGGAATTGATGTTGTTTACGGTCAGAACAGTAGATGGATTTGAACCCGAATTTAAAGTCATCCAATGCATGTGAAAACAAGATTTATGTAGGTAAAATTCAAGTTCAGAACGTGATCTTTCTATATTGTCCAACCATGATTGCATTGGACTTTTGTGTCAAAAGTTATGGCTGTTTTAAATTTCGTCTGCATATGTTTTAGAAATGTCAAAAAAACGTGTGTTAGTTAAATTTGTCTACTTGCTTTATTAAAAGTCTAGTTTTTAGGCTTGATTTCTGTCATGTTGAATTCACCTAACTTTGGAGGGATGTTCCAAAGATAAATATGTATCAGAATATGAAATAAACACTTTTGGCCAAGATTTGAAAACTTAATTCAGAGAATTAAGAGTTGTTCTTCCAAATTCGTTTTGTGAAGAACCCTACCTGACTTATCACTCTTCAATCACAAAGAGTGTGGCGTCGAAATCCTAGATTGATCTTTGTGGCGTCCAGATCGACTTATCAAAGTATCATTCTAGTCTATCCTCCATCTTATTTACCTTAAATCACTACAATCCAGCCTAAATACCAAAAGAAAGACAACACAACCAGACCCATCCTTCATCCATTTTCGTTAGAATCATTGTTGAAGATTTTCAAATCATTCACGGCACATCACTGAAGAATGCAAGAATCACTCTCACACGTTAAAACTGGAAAATTGAGAATAATATTCATCAAAGCTTCTGAAATTTTGGCTTACATGAGTTTAAATGGTTCCTGAAGAATTAACCCTAATGGACCCCTTATGGGAACCTCTATGAGGTCCACTCCAAACTGGCCCAAAACCCTAATCTGAAAAGCCCATAACTTAATCCAAACAATCCTTGGATCCTAGCTTAAAACAAAGTATTAATTAAGCCCAAACAAGCCTTGAGCTGTAGCAAAATAAAATAAAGCCCCTAATATTAAATCCATGTTCTGCCATGAGAAGAAGAGAATGAACTAAAATAGTACAAAACTGATTGAAGGCTTATTTATAGCCTTCCATGCAGCCCCTTAATCCTAGAAGGAAAAGGAAAAGGTAGCTACCATGTTGTTTCCAAGTTGTAGTAGGATTCTTTTGTTTCCTTTACTGTCCTCATCTCATGGCCCAAATAAGGTTGTTTTGGACGCCTCTTGCACATGGATAAGATGTACTAGGTTCTCCTCTTAATACTCCAATGGACCTTTCAGTTCTGACTTGGTGGAAACCTTCAAAACCAATGCATTCAATGTGTCTTTCAATATCTTTGTCTTGGACCGAGTCATGGGTCCATTTGGAACATGTAATGGGTCCTTGTTGGTGTTTCTGGGCTGGTCTGCATCATCCCCTCTCTCCTCGAATCAAAATCTATGTCGAACAACGTAAGATCAGCAACATTAAAGGTAGCACTAACACTATACTCACTTGTAAGGTCAATTTTGTATGCATTGTCATTGATTCTCTGTAAAACTTGAAATGGACCATCACCACGAGGCTGTAATTTTGATTTCCTTTTGTTAGGAAATCATTCCTTACGCATGTGCACCCAAACCCAATCACCGGGTTGGAAAACAACCAGTTTACGTCCCTTATTTGCTTTAGAAGTGTAAAGTCTGTTCTTTTCTCTATTTGTAGTTGAAGTCCCTTATGGAGTTCTCTCACCATCTTTGCCTTCATTTCACCATCTAAACTTACCCTTTCTTCAAAAGGTAAAGGAATTAATTCCATAGGAGTTAGTAGATTAAAACCATAAACAATTTTAAAAGGAGAAAAAGTAGTGGTCGAATGCACAGTTCTATTATAAGCAAACTCAATAAAAGGCAAGCATTCTTCCCAACTTTTCAAATTCTTTTGAATTACAACACGTAAAAGTTGGGATAATGTTCTATTCACTACCTCAGTTTGTCCATCTCTTTGAGGATGGCATGTTGTCGAAAATAAGAGTTTAGTTCCCAACTTTCCCCATAAGGTCTTCCAAAAGTAACTAAGGAACTTAACATCACGATCTGACACTATACTCTTAGGAATGCCATGCAAACGTACAATCTCCCTAAAGAACAAGTCTACGATATGAGATGCATCATCTGTTTTATGGCATGCAATGAAATGCGCCATTTTAGAAAACCTATCAACCACAACAAAGATAGAGTCTCTACCTTTCTTTGACCTAGGTAAACCTAAAACAAAGTCCATAGAGATATCTACCCAAGGTTCAGCAGGCACAGGTAATGGTGTATATAGTCCATGCAGTTGTACTCTAGATTTTGCCTTTCGACAAGCAATGCACCTGTTCACAAATCCGTTGCACACCTCTTTTCATCTTTGGCCAATAGAAATGCTCATGCAATACATCCAAGGTTTTGGCAACCCCAAAGTGACCCATTAAACCACCCCCATATGCTTCACGAACAAGCAATTCACGCAAAGAACTAGCAGGAACACACAATCTCTCCTTCATCTTTGATCTTTCATCTTTTTGGCGTTGTACCTCCTTTTCCCATGAAGCTTGAAGATCATAAAATAATCTTCTACACTCATCAACTTCTTGTTCTAAAACCCCCAAACTATGGCTTAGTTTTTCACATCGTTGATCTACAATCCTCCTCTGTTCCCTCTCCCTTGGTGAATACATGACATAGATAGGGGAAACAAAACAAGAAGACGACGACAAGAATAGAGTTGATAACATGAAGAACACTAATTTAAATTCGAGATTAGGAATCTGACTTTTGTTTGGACCAGAACTTATCGAAAAAAACAAAAAAATGCGAAAGTGGTGAAAATGACTCAAACAACAGCCAAATATCAAAATATGATGATAGTATAATGGCCTGATGAAATCAACAGAAACAAAACAAGTTTTGAAAGATAACACCAAACAGACCCGTTACGACAAAACAAGACCCAGTTCAGGAACCTAAAGAAACCGATATCCAAATGACCTCGAATTTAATATGTAGTCTTACAATACTATAAAATCACCAAAAATAAATTTATAGGTCGTTCTCTTATTTCTAGGTACCCAAACTCCTAGTATGATCAGTTTGCGGCAGAATTGAACCTTTAATTAAAACCTCCAGAAGCCTTGTATAAAAATATGCCCAAATTTAATATATGGTGCGATCTCATCCCCAATACACATAATATGAAGTTTATATTGATTCTAAGGTGGTTTGCTTATGGTTCACTAATAGTAGTGTTTCTGCGGCAGAATCGAACCTCGAATTAAAACCTCAAGAAAACAATATCAGAATAAGCCCAAATTTTACATATGATGTAATATCACACCTAATAGACTGAATATGAAGTTTAAATTGATTCTGAGGTGATTTGGTTATGGTTCACCAAGAGTTGTGTTTTTGCGGCAAAAATTGAATGATCCTTCAAATTTCAACTAATCCCTGTTTAACTCTCCTTTTGTTTATATATATATATATATATATGATTAGAGAGAGTAACAAGGTGAATTATAATGGCTTTTTTTTTTGCTTAGATGACGCAGACACGAAGAATAAGAATATGGACGCAAACACTGAAAAACTTATGGGCACACTAAAAAAAAAACAAAAAACAATTAACATAATGATATGACCCTATTTCGTAGCCTAGCTCTGATACCAACTGATGCGAACCTCGTGATCACGTGGTCACGCAACCCACAATCAAGATTGAGATCTGATCCCAGAAAGTCGAAATAGGTCTGATAGGAGTCTGACACAATGGAAACCTGCCTCAAGGCACCAACACTATTGGAATGAGTAGAATGACGCCACAAAGGCAGTTAATCTTTGAAAAGTCAAATCCAGTTCGTTCAAGAACTGAAGAATGCAAGAATCACTCTCACACGTTAAAACTGAAAATTTCAGAATAATAATCATCAAAGCTGCCGAAATTTTGGCCTACATTAGTTTAAATAGTTCTTCAAAAGTTAACCCTAATGGACCCCTTATGTGGACTTATATGAGGTCCACTCAAAACTGGCCTGAAACCCTAAACTGAAAAGCCCATAACCTGATGCAAACAGGCCTTGGATCCTAGCTCAAAACAAATTTTTAATTAAGCCCAAACATTAAAGAGAATAATAAAAATAACTAATCTATCATTGAATACCACCAGCCCTTCTTTCCTTGTGTAGCTAGGATGAATAAAGAATCCTTATAAAAAAAGGATTCTGAAACATTAATGAATCACCGCCACACTTGTAGATTATATTGCAGCTCATTAAAGATCCTTGTGGAACTAGGAAATTCCCAAAACGAGCTGCCACATCCTTGTAGGAAAAGAATCCTAACCAAATAGGAAGTCCACAAGTCAAATGGAAGTAAATAACAAAATTCGTATTGCGGTTCCTTCCCGAACTCAGATTGACCTGAATTTTTAACCCAAGAGATTAGAACATGTTTGTAGAGCCCACATAAAATATTAGCCCAATCCACGGTCAGATTGAGAATTATGACAGTTGCCGTGAACCTGGACTGTTGCGCTTTTTACGCCAAAATCTGAATCTGACTTTACTTGGGTCGTGTCATAGTGCTGAACCGTATCAGAGTGTGCATGCAAGTTTTGAGATTTAATTGGTTTAGGGATTGACTTTGAGAATATGCCATGTTAACTTTACAGTGTCATATCATTGCAAGCTTTTGAGCCTCTAACATTATATTCTTTGATTGTGCATTCTTTCAATGATATGTATCTCTAGAACTTGCTTCATATCTTGTTGAGATTACATTTGCATTACATATCTACATGAAGATTATAAAGGCATTAGGAATTTTAACTATTTGAGCCAAAAAGCCAACCTAAAGCATGTTATCTTTAGTGAGCCCCCTTTGAGCTTGTTTATCTTTTCTTTGCTTTAACCATGTATAACCGTTTATATGTTTTCCTTTTCGCCTGGCCAAAGATTAGTAGAGCATATACTTGAGATATATCATGGAATTATGGTTGGAAATTATGTGAAAAGAAAGAAGAAGTGATGCTTGATGAAAAGATGAGCAAAGTTGCCAAAGGTGATTAAAGATGAAAAGAAGTGTTCCTTTATGTTCTTAAGATTTTATGTTGAAAGAGCTTGAAATCAAAAGAAGTTAAGCATTGGTGATTAAAGATGGGAAATTTTATGTGCTTTGATGGAATATCTTGTTTGCAATATTATTTTTCAGAATGCTCTACTTTCTTTAGTTTGAACCTTTTTGTTTACTCTCTTTTACCTCACTTTAACCCTAGCTCCATTACAACCAGAAAAATAAGACCTTTTGATTCATGCATTGCTTGTAATATGTTCGTAATGGAGATGAGATTAAAGAGCAAGCTTATGGTAGAACATATTTATTGATTGAATTTGAGATATTTAAATACAGAAGACCTAAACACGTGAGTATTAGAGTGTATATCAATGAGAGGACCTATCACTTTGGCATGACATAGCTTTCATTTAAATCTCAACGATTAATTGAGTTTTGAAGTTTGCATGTAAAAAAATTCATGAAAATTTATTCTCTTTATCCTTCTTGATTGTATTCTTGTTTATAATGCATATATTCTTAGATATTGATGAGAGATTAGGAGAGTAGTTATAGTGATTTTATTTAATTTTAATTTGATTTTACCTATCGTTTCTCGAGGACGAGCAAGAGCTAAGTGTGGGGGCGTTTGATGCAACCATATTATTCGACAGTTTCACCCATATTTAAATAGTGTTTTGCCTATGTTTTATATATAAGATGCCTTGATATTCTTTATTTTATGTTTTGAAGGCACTTTTGGTTGAAAGATGCAAAAAGAAGTAAATTGGAGGTAATTGACATATTTGACCTTCGGTCGATGTTTAGTACAGAGTGTGAGCTCTAGAAGTCGAAATGAAGTGATTCCAGTGGCATTAAAAAGCTAACATCCATATCTTTCTGTAAATTGAAGGCAAGAAAATAAAATAAGGAAGAGCATGGAAATCGCAGCCTTCAAAGTCAAATCTAGCAATCTGCTAGTGTTGACCTTCGACCATTCCGAATTGAATATCTTGAGATACATAAGTCCATTTTATGCAAACTCAATTTTTATGGATTCCTGACTCAAAGACCTGTCAAACGCCCCCAAATTTAGCAAAAAAAGATGTCATATGAGGGAGATATGATTTTCCAATCATGACAAGTGAATTCTGCCAACAAACAGGTCCAAATTACGTTTCGAAGCATCTAAACCGACATCCAAGTTTTTATTTCAGTAATTTAGCTCCTCTACGTCAAAGCTTGAAGATTTCATGCAAGGCTATTTCTTTTTTTTAGAAAAATAGTTAGTGGAGTACTTAAATGTAAACTGTCTACTTAAGGGAGGGCTATTTTGTAAAATAAAGACCGAAGTTTCCTAGGATATAAAAAGAATGAGAGAAGAGAATGGAGGGCAGCTAGCCAAGAGAGAAAAACACCCCCTTCCTCTAAGAAATCTGAAATCATGCATTCCTCCTTTTTGATTAGTTTTTCAACAAGCATGAAAGGCTAGCTAACCCATGAAAACTCCTTACCTCACTTACTGATTTGGGTGCTGGCCAATCCTGAATGACATTACCAATCATTCATACAAACCATGCTTCGTCTTAAATGTTGTTTTCCACTCATCATCTTTTTCATCCTAATATGATAGTATCCATTTTTCAATGAACACGTTGAATGTTCTTTGTTAACCTCGAAACATGATGAACGATAGAGACTAGGTTTTAAGCAAATAAAGGCATAATGTTGTTTGCAATCATCCATAGAACAAGAATCAAAGGTCTATTGGCATTAATTAACATTCAACAAACACAATTTTGTCAAGAATGAGTTTTGGTTAAAAGTCCTAGATTATTGATGAATGAAAGTTCTAGATTATTTAATAATAATGACATGTGAACTTGCATAAACCAATAATGAATAAAAAAGGCTTCTCAAACTAGTACCTAAAGCCATGTTCATCTGTTGAGCATTATGAGCACATTCCTAGAAAAAGACAGAGAGGAAAAACCTATAAAACATGCATTTGACCTCTTTAACATGCATGTTTAGCCTGAACAAAATACATTATCAAAACTAAACTTGTTGGGATCTCAACTAAACTAAACTTGTTTCATACACAAAATGCAAACTTTAAAGCTGCCAAGACAAAAACAGAAATTAATTATGCAAACTTGAATCCAAACCAAACATTCCGACATCACACAAGACTCAAACACAATTAGGAGATAAAAACATGCTTCAAAATAGCCCTAAAACCCCAAAAATCAATGTAAAGGTGCCTTCCTCAATCCCTAAGCGAAAGCATCTACAAATCTAACAAACAAAACACATTAATCAAACAATCATACAAGCTAAGGGTTCATGCATTCCATGACAACTATGACATAAAAAACTAACCTAAACTGGAAAAAAAATAGACATAAAAGACCATTAAAATGACCACATGAAACAAAAAAAAATAAACTAAAAGATCCTTAACATAACTAAACAACTATCAAATATCATACTACAAAACAAAGTTAAAAAAAAGGAGGAGAGGGGGGGTGTTCATTGAGCTCCACCCCTTCATCAAAGGTTAGAGACTCACCTAGACAAATGGGAGTAGTATTTTGACCTCTGAACCCCTTGTTGGTTTGTAAAAGACTTCTAGTTGTTGCTTGGTCTCCTAGGTGAACTAGAACCCTTTCCTTGGCCCTTTCTTTACTTCTTTTATCTATTTCTATCCTTAAAGGTTTAAAGGATGCTCTCCCTTTTCTCTTCTCTCTCATTTCTCCCCTTCCTTGTGCCTCCCTCAGTCCTATCACTTCTCATCCTTTTATATAGCCTTTTTATAGGCATGAGGTTACAAAACCACCCTCCTCTTGGTAGTCTTCCAAAACTAGTATGTAGAGCATTCACATCTACATTCTATTAAGGATTTCCCCCCTTTTTTCTATCAGTTTTCTTTGTTTCTAAGTCCCTAAGAAACTGTGGGAGCTTCTAGAAAGGATTGGCAAAAAGATCAGAAACTGGTTCAAAAAATGGCTGACTGAGGGTGCCTTTTCTTCGATTTAAACTCCATTTAGAGACCTGTAACTCTTTTGCCATTGATTTAAAGTTGGACAAAAAACTATCAAAATTTTTGTACGAGTCAAAGCTGAATTGAAACTCCTTTATTGATCGGTGGTGGTTGGAGCCCAAGAGGTGGTCGAAATCTTCACATTTATTCGATTGAAAGTATTTGCTCGATTAGATAGAATTAAAGAAGGATGCGTACTAACCTGAAAGACGTTGTTTTGGCTAAACCCTACAAATTAGGGTTCTGTTAATTCGATCATGCAATCATCTCGATTTCATCATCTGTGACCTTAATTGACCTTTTAAACTTCTTAATCTATGCAATCATACCCTCTGGCAAAATTAAATTGCCTTCTCTTATTCAAGCGCCTTTTTCAAACTGGCCCTTGGTTTCTAATTTGTCCAACTTGATCCTTAATAAACACCAATCTTTTGATTTCTTTCAAAATGGCCCATGTTTTGATAAATTTTGGTCCTTAACATTACATGTATTTTGCAAGTTGGTCATTAATAATGTGGTCATGAAATCTTTGATTTTAGCCCTTCAACAACCTTTAAACTTTTAATTGCTTTCAATTGAACCCCTGATGGCATCAATTTAGTTCCTCAAAGTTTCAATTGAGCCTCTATTTTTTTCAATCTATGCGAATTGATCTGAATTAAGCCCAAAAACTGATTTTCCATCAATTAAATCCTTGATCTGAACCCTTGAAACCTATAAACAATTTAATCAAGTCCTTGAACTCAATTAATACTTTCAATCTTGGTCAATATGACCTACACACTTATTTTCTCCTTGAATCAAATTAACCTATTAAAAGTTTTAATTGACTTATTAGAATTAATTAATTCTTTTAATTTTGGTAAAGAAAGATTTCAATCTTACTTTGTCTCAAATCCGGTCTTTCTTCAGCCTATTCTTAAAATATCCCAATTTGTTCATTCTTCTAGCTGCTTGATTTTCTGTTGTTTAAAGCTTGTCTTTTTGTGTCGTATGTATATTGTTATTCTGAATGAGTAAAAGTAAAGAATAGTAAAAGGTGTATATATATGAGAAGAGATAATTTTAGGGATCTACAAGGTTTTGATAAAAATAGATAATCATGGATTTTAACAAAACAGAGATTGAGGCTATCATACTTGTCTTAAAGAGGATGAAGAGTGTTTAGGGTTCTTGCCTAAATCCTTGTAGAAGAATTTCTAAGTCTGGAAAAGAGAGGTTAGGTTAGGATCTTTTGAGTAAAAGATGATGAATTAGGAGTAGAAACCTAAACATCGCACCTTAAAATCTAAAATATGATCTTACTTTTGATATGTTAACACATGTGTTTAAGACATGATTGAGTGGTTTTAGATGTACAATGTTATTTTTAATGTTATTTTTTACATTATACTTAGTTGATTTGATTTATCAATTTTAGTATAAGTGTGATAGAGATCTGTCACTTAAGAAATAAAGCAACATATAGGGTGTTGCTTACACCAAAAATAAACATGAAAATCATACAGAACTGAATGTTCTTATCCAAAAGAAGATAAGAGAGCTTAAATATAACACAAATCAGAAGAATTGACTAAGTTGGAAGAGCCCTGATCAATTAGGGGAGTTAAAGGAGTTCTCGATCAAGTGACTAGATGTCATGACTAACAAAAAAAGTGGTTAACCAATAAACGCACATAAATAACCAAAAGATACAATTCTATTCAGGAGTTCTCAATAGAATAACTAATTATAAGCTACAAATTACCCTAAGATTCATGTGTATTAATAAAATGGGAGTTTAGTATGTATTAGGATTTAATAAACCTTTTTTTTAATCTTATACCAATATCCAAAAGATACAATTCTATTCAGAGCAGGATTTCTCAATAGAATAACTATCTAGAAGTTACAAATTAGCCTAAGATTCACATGTATTAATAAAATGGGAGTTTAGTATGTATTAGGATTTAATAAACTTTTTTTTTAATCTTATACCAATATTTTTATAAGACTAGGATTATCTATATAGATATGATTCAGCCTACGTACAAATATAATAGAGCCATACACTTCCTGTAAACAATGGTCACCCCATATATTCACTTGCTTTTATTTATCATTTTCTTTTATTCTTCAAGTATAATTAAATTCCTACAATTTTTATTATAACGGCCCATATTCAAGCACTGCCTGACTGTCGTAACCCTTGGCAGCAAAAGGTTGCTCTAAGATGGTAGTTGTAAACAGAACTGGGATAGAGTTGCATCTATTCGTGAGGAGTTGAAAGATGTTGAGATTATATACAAGCCCCTTACAGAGATGCTAACTTGCACTGCTGAATACTGTTTTCACAAGCACGTCATTAGAAACTCTATTATTTGTGAGAGACAATGTTAAGGATCTTCCTCCTGTTACTTCAGAAGTTGGGGAAGGCTATTTGTTGATATCTCTATTCCCCGAAATGTAGGCTCATGTGTCAATGACCTTGAAAATGTGCGAGTTTACAATGTTGATGACCTGAAGGAGGTTGTGGCTGCTAACAAGGAAGACCGCCTGCGAAAAGCAATGGAAGCTCAGGCAATCAATACTGAAGAATCAAAACAATTTGAAATTGAGGGCTTATGCTGAGAGAATCAGAGTTGCAGAGCTAGAGAAATGCCTGTCAAAAAAGAGTGATGACATTTCAAAGAAAACAAGGAGAGCTGTGGGTGATCTTAGCCATTGTAAAGTGAACAAGCTTCTTCATGGTCGAATGCAGCACCTGAGATGTGATGGTAGTGACAGCTGGACTCTTAGTGAGACCCTCGAGAATATGCAGGCGCTTAACATAATGTTCAGCCTTGAGACAGAAGTAGCTGTTTTGGAACAAAAGATTCGAGCCCAACAAAGCCAGAAGTAAGTTCAAACATAAAATAGCTTCATGACACTTCATTAACCTCCTCCAAATTGAATAAGTGGAAATCTTCCTCAACTCTCCGTGAATGCTGCCCCCAAATGTAAACTTCACTTTATGATTGAACACTTTAGTTCCCTGAAAGGAACTCGTCCATCGATTTATTTGGTGCAAGAAACTGTTTTTAACTTGGAAATGGTTTTTTTGGTATGTATCCTATGTCATTAGCAGTCTTATCTTCCTAGGATAGAGTAGGGTAATATAGAGGTGAACTTGATCCGTGTATTTATTTGTTCCAGAGTTCATGAGTATCTGGTATACTTGTTATCATTGTAATTAAGTACGCTTGTTTCAATATAGATCTGCCCTTTATAACGAGTATTTCTTTCGAGCGCGTACATGCATGGTGCATGCGCACTTTGTTTGTGTGGAAGGATGAGAGGAGAGAGGATCGATTTTAATCCATCTTCTAGTTGTTTGGTTAGTAAGAGAGGGGAAGGATGGGAGGTGATCCTTCCGTTCCTTGGTCTCACATGTACTTCCGAAAAGATACTTGTGGGCCTTGGCATGAATCTCAGTAACTTGACAGCACTTGGTTTCTGTCTAAAAGGCGCGTTTTTATTATCATAGTGATCAGTTGCTGATTGGGATTAGTGGTCATTAAAGCACAACTGGAAATAATGAAGAGCACATGCTAATGCTTTGTTTTGTGTCGCAGTTCCAAGTTTCAGCCAACATATTCTCCGTCATGGAACAATAAGCACAGCTGTTCGGGAATTTGTTTTTTAATAATTGTGCGTTGGTACAATCAATGAGTTTGTAGCTCAAGGATTTCTTACAAACACGAGGAGTAAGATCTTTAGGTTCGAATCCCTGCCGCTATATTTTTTATAATGAAAAGATAAAGGATAGGAATCCTAAAAATGAAGATTCATGCATTGGGCCAGACATGCCTAGTCTAGTCTGCAGCCCAAGCCTCCAGGCTGAATCCATTAAGAAGAAACATCAATTCCTATGGACCTCCAGGCTGAATCCATTAACAAAAGTGTTTGAGCGACGTGAGGATATTTTTTTACCACTAACCAATTTTTGTAGGCACTTTCATGTAAGATCAAAACAACACACCAGCCCCTCCCGAGGGAGAACTTAAGTTACAAATGCAAGCCTCTGATACAGATGATGGAGAGGATGATTTTTGTGATGGAAAACGTGTGTGACAGACTTGATAGGGTGGAGAGACGTGGTAACGAGGCTGGTACAAGCACCCAAGACGAGAGGAAGGTTGGGGCTGAATCAACAGCAAATAGTTGCAGTAGGGCCGAAAGAAGGTGGGTTGATCGGAGGAGATTCAATATGACTAAGGAAGAGAAACAAAGGTTACGAGTTTCAAATATTTAAGCTCATAATGCTTTTATGATGTTAAATAAAGAACGTGAGGCTGTAGCAAAGGTTTATAAATAAGTTTTGAATCAGAATTATAACATTTTCTTTCCTTCTTGATGAGAACCTCGTGATCACAAGGTCTCTCAACCCACAATCAAGATTGAGATCTGATCCCAGAAAATCAAAATAGGTTTGATAGGTTTGTGACACAATCAAAACCTGCCCCAAGGCACCAACACCATTGAAATGAAATCAAATGACGCGACAAAGTTAGTTAATCTTCGATAAGTCAAATTCAATTATTTCAAGAACAGAAAAATGCAAGAATCATTCTCACATATTAAACTAAAAAATCCAGAAGTATTATTCATCAATTGCTGCTGAAATTTAGGTTAGATGAGTTTAAATGGTTCTTGAAAAAATAGCGCTAATAGATCTACCCTAGTGGATTGATTTTACCAACTTAAAAAAATTGACCTAAAAATCTTAAACTAAAAGGCACATAACCTGAGCCAAACAAGCTTTGGATTCTAGCTGAAAATAAAATATTAATTAATTTCAAACAAGTCTTGGATTGTAGCTCACAAAATAAAATAAAGCCTAAAATATTAAATCCATGTTTTGTCATGAAGGAAGGGAAGGATTCTTTTGTTTTCCTTGCTGTGTTTTCTCCTCAACCTATGGCCCAAATAAGGTTGGAATGGGCTCCTCTTGCACATGGATAAGATGTATTAAGGCCTCTTCTTGATACTCCAATGGCCCCTTCAAATTTGATTTGGTCAAAACCAATGCATTCAATGTCTATGTCTTTGACCGAGTCATTGGCCCATTTGGAACAAACTGAATTTGATTTATCAAAAATTAACTGGCTTCGTGGCATCATTCGATTTCATTCCAATAGTGTTGGTACCTTGGGACGGGTTTTCATTGTGTCCCACTCCTATAAGACTTATTTCGACTTTCAAAGATCAAATTTTGATCTTGATCATATGATCAAGCAACTTACACTCTAAGACACCAATTCTTGGAGAGTAATGTAAATCACATTTGATAGAAGTATGACACAAATATAACTCATATCTAGACACTAGCACTATTGGAAATGAATAGTACTTAAAAGTGTATTTTTATCAAGGTTTTATATCATCATTTTGTACTTGAAGTATCAATAACTCCTTAACTAAAGCATGTTTTATAATAACTGATGTGAACCTCGTGATCACGTGGTCACGCAACCCACACGCAAAGACACCAATTCCCGGAAAGCCAAGTAAATCAGGTTTGATAGGAGTGTGACACAAAGATAACTTGTACCTAGGCACCAGCACTATTGGAAACGGAGACCCCCACCCAACGAATATTGATTTGCGAACGAGAAGTATAAGGATGACGCCACGAAGACAGTTGTTCTTCGATAAGTCATTTTCAGTTCTTTAGAGAATCATGGAAGGGAGATTATCTCACCACAACACACACACAAAGTGCGGCAAACAAGAAGTTTTATTAATATGAATTGTCTTCCTTACATCTCTGGTCATTCCTTTATTTATAGTGACTCCAAACTAAAATAAACCCTAATGGACCCCTTATGTGGACTTATATGATGCCCACTTACAATTAAACCCAAATAATATAAATAAACCAAAAACTAAGAAGAAATAATAATAAAATAAATAAATCCGAATTTAAAAATCCCAAATATGATAGGATCAGATTTGTTGCCCTTTAGAAGTCCCATATAAGCTAGGAGAATCAAATCTGAAGGTAGAAGTAGTTCTGAAATATTCTTTCCTTTTTGTAGCTAGGATGAATAAGGAATCCTTGTAAGAAAAGGATTCTGAAACATTTATGAATCCTTGCCACACTTGAAACTATGTTGCAACCCATTAAAGATCTTTGTACAATTAGGAGATTCCCAAAATAAGCTGCCACATCCTTTCAGGAAAAGAATCCTAGCCAGATATGAAGTCCACAAATCAAAAGGAAGTAAATGAATAAAAGAGGTTAGAGAGAGGTTAGAGAGGAAAGATACAAAGGGACGGTGCTCCGACAGCCATATCTCCGGCGACCACCTTTGTATCAAGCCAAGATTTGGTTATGTTGTGCACGAACATATTGTCTACATTCTGACCGGAGGGATCTTCTAAAGCTGCCGCCGTTTACGAAATTTGGACAATTGAAATTTTCTGGAAAACCCCCTAGTGCTGTCAGAGTCGCCGGCCGATTTTGCCTTGTTATACCGTTGGATCCAGACTATTTTTTGGTATGTTTTGAACATCTATATTGCCTACATTATGTCCAGAGGGATCGTCCATGTTGGATTCCTCCTGCGGAAGCTAGCCATTTGAATATTTCTGGAAAAATCCTTCTCGGAACAGTCATAGCCGCTGGCATATTTCTCCTTCTTCCACCGTTGGATCAAGCTTATTTTTGGATATGTGATGCATCTGGTTATGATACACATTATGAACGGGGGAGATTAGAAATTTAGCCTCCAGCACCGTTTTCTACATGTTCAACAGAAGGTCGTCATTCTCAGGTCAGTTCGATATAATTGACATCTGCGGAGATCCAACTGTTAAACTCTGCTAATTTTTGAATATGTTATACATAACATGTGTATCTACCTTTGAACCGTTGGGCTTCTTGGACTGAGTTGTTTTGTCCTTAGAACGTTCTATCTAGTATTTGTATGCTGCCAAATTGTCTTTGTGTTCTGCTGTCGAATTTGTTCCAATGGTTAGCTCTGACATTGAACAACACAATGGAGTTAAATCTGGACATACCTTACAATTAGAGCTCCAAGATATGCTAAATAGTCTTGACATGAATCCTGTGTTGGGTTCTAAAGTTGATGAGTTGAAGGCTGGGTCTAAGCAACAAGAACAGCTACACCTTAGCCCCAAATTGAATTTTTTAAATGCTTTGAAGGGCTCTGATGTTGATGACAATAAGGGTAGGATGTCCCTTGATATGAATCCAGTCCGTAACTTGCATTTTGCTCCCCCCGCAATAACTGATGGTCGTGTGACAGTAGCTCCTCCACTTGATGTGTTTGAGGATGGCTGTGAACTTTGGAAATCCACTCTAGTTGGTCATTTCGTGGGTCAGAAATTACCCTATCCTGTTGTTAATTCTATTGCCAAAAGAATATGGGGCTCCCACGGTCTATCCGAAGTTTTATCTTCTGATAATGGTTTCTTTCTCTTCACTTTTGATTCTGTCGATCGCGCCACAAATGTTCTGGAGAGAGCCCCATGGCACATGGCCAACAGACCTTTGGTGCTTAAACGTTGGCATCCGAACATGCAATTTTTGAAAGATGATCTGGATAGAGTTCCGGTATGGGTTAAGCTCTATAATGTTCCTCTCGAGTATTGGACTGTTAAGGGGTTGAGTTGTGTAGCGAGTGCTATTGGGGTTCCCCTTCATGCTGACCTTACTACATTGTTGCGTAAAAGGCTTAGCTACGCAAGAGTTTGCGTTGAGATAGAAGCTTCGAAAACGCTGGTGAAGGAATACGACCTTCGCTGTCCAAATGGGTTATTCATAACAATTTCAGCGGATTATGAATGGATACCGTCAAGGTGCAATAATTGCAATGTCTTTGGACATACCACAACGCGATATGTGCTACCAGTAAAGTTGATGATCGTACAATGGGGGCAGAGGGCAAAAGGAAAATAGGAGCTGTGAACTCTAAACCTGCAGATAATAAGCAGAATCAGCTTCAATGGCAGGTAGTTGGTAAACGAAATAAGGGTGTTACGATTGGTGAGAATGATTGTTTGGAATCTAAAGAGCTTAATTGTAATGAGAATGGTTGTTTAGCATCTGCTTTACATATTGCTGATTGTCATACGAATGAAACTGCGACATCAGATGTGCCCAATGCTGGTTGTTATGAAGATGAAAATCCTACCTCTCCTATTGTTTTGAAGAGTTTACGAGCAGACATGGTGCCGGAGGAAGGGGCTGCATGTACTTCTTTAGATCAAAGTTTAACCATCTGTAATACAATTGCTTATGCAACCATGAACCCTGTTAGTCATGAGGTGAATGTTGATATTGGAGCTATGGGAGGTGATACAGGTAAGGAAGACGATGATAAGGAGTCGACGTCACTGATCCCAACAAGTCTGCAAAGTCCGATTTCTTCTGATGGGGAAACTTTTATTAATCAGTTAGCTAGCAAGGCTAGAGACTCTCTAGAGAAAAAGAAAACGGGTTCTCCAGGCTTTTCAAAGAAGAGTAAGAAATCTGGCTCCTCGAGGGGGGGCAAGTCAAGGTAATCAGTGTGTGGCTGTTTGGTACTCCTCTCTATTTCCCTATGATTATTGGATGTTGGAATGTTAGAGGTTTGAATGATCCCATAAAGCATTCAGAACTGCGTCAGCTCATCCATCAAGAGAGGATGGTTTTTTTTGGTTTGGTTGAAACTCGGGTTAGAGACAGGAATAAAGATAATGTTTCGCAACTTCTTCTGCGTAATTGGTCATTCTTGTATAATTATGATTTCTCTTGTCGTGGTCGTATTTGGGTTTGTTGGAATGCTGATTTGGTGAAGGTGGATGTTCTGGGAATGTCAGACCAGGCTATCCATGTTTCTGTCATGATATTAGCTACCAATATCTGTTTTAATACTTCAATCATTTACGGAGACAATAATGCATCCTTACGTGAGGCTTTATGGTCTGATATTGTGAGTCGTAGTGATGGATGGGAGTCAACCCCATGGATTCTTATGGGCGACTTTAATGCTATCCGCAACCAGTCAGAGAGGTTAGGAGGGTCTTCTACGTGGGCTGGTCATATGGACAGATTGGAAACATGTATACGTGAAGCGAAAGTGGATGATCTTCGGTATTCAGGTATGCATTATACTTGGACGAACCAATGTCCTGAGAATATGATTATGCGGAAACTAGATAGAGTGCTTGTGAATGAGAAGTGGAATATGCACTTCCCATTGTCGGAAGCGAGATTCTTGCCTGCTGGTATGTCAGATCATTCTCCCATGGTGGTAAAAGTCACTGGCAATGTTCAGAACATAAAGAAACCATTCAGATTCTTCGATATGTGGATGGATCATGACGAGTTCATGCCTTGGTGAAGAAAGTATGGGATCAGCATTCGGGGGTTGTCCAATGTATCAGTTGTGTTGCAAACTAAGGAAGCTAAAGCAGGAACTTAAACATTTCAATAAGACTCACTTCTCCAATATTTCCGATAGAGTCAAAGATGCAAAAGATCACATGGATAAGGCTCAACAAGCTCTGCATACAGCGCCTGAGAATCCAACATTGCGTATGCGAGAAAGAGATGTTGTTCGTAACTATGCTTCTACTGTCAGGGCGGAAGAGAGTTTTTTCAAACAAAAGGCAAGGATACAATGGCTTAGCTTGGGGGATCAGAATACTAGCTACTTCACAAATCAGTAAATGGTAGACAGAATAGAAATAAGCTTCTCTCGTTACAAGGGAGGATGGAGAAGTCGTGAAGGACACGAGGCAGTCAAATCAGAAGTAATTGCATACTTCCAGCGTGTATTGGGAGTGAATCAGATGCCTAGGGTCTGAACGAGGAAGTGATGCAATCGGCAATTAATTACAAATGTCTTCACTCAACAGCATGTAACTAGCACAAGATGTAACAAGAGAGGAGATTAAGATGCTATGTTTAGTTTGAAAAACAACAAAGCTCCTGGTCTGGATGGCTTCAACGCAGGTTTCTTCAAAAGAATGTGGCACATAGTGGGGGAAGATGTAATCAATGATGTTAGCTCCTTCTTCCAGACTCGTAGAATGCTTAAAGAAATGAATGCTACATCCATTTCCCTTATCCCTAAAGTTGCTAATCCTACGAGGTTGACAGATTTTCGTCCTATATCTTGCTGCAATACAGTATACAAATGCATCGCGAAGATTCTACCTGGGAGAATGAAAGTTGCATCGTATCAAACAGCTTTTATCTCTGGACAGAGAATCAGCGACAATATTCTTTTGTCGCAGGAACTAATGAAAGGTTATCATTCAACTACGGGTCCTGCTCGTTGTGCTATGAAAGTAGACCTGATGAAGGCTTATGACTCAGTTCGGTGGGATTTCGTTGATGCTACGTTAATAAAAATGGGATCCCTAGAACAGTCATTGATTGGATCATGGTTTGTGTTACCTGGGGAAGTAGTGAAAAATGTTGAGCAAATTATGAGATCCTTTCTTTGGTCAGGTTCAGATATGAGCACTACTAGGGCTAAAGTGGCTTGGGATCAGGTATGTCTTCCAAAAAAAGAGGGGGGGCTAGGCATAAAAAGGATAGCATAATGGAGCAAGATTGCCTTGTTGAAACATATTTAGAACTTGTGCAATGACTCAGATGGCTCAATCTGGTCTACTTGGATCAGATCCAATCTCTTGCGAGGTAGGAATTTATAGACAATCAAGGCGCCAGGAAGTTGCTCTTGGGCTTGGGGAAAGATTCTAAAGCTCAGATCCTTAGCATGGCCGAAGATGAATCACATCATCGAAGATGGAATGACAACCTCTCTATGGTTTGACAATTGGCATCCTCACAGCCCGCTCGCTGATACTTACGGTGAAAGATTCATCTATGATTCAGTTATGGAACACAACGCGAGAGTGAACGTGCTGATTAATAACTTAGAATGGAGAATTCCTATCACTCATGCTATTGGCTGGCACCCCATTATAGAAGCTATTCCTTCCACATCTACTCCTAAGGGGCAAAAGGATGAGATTGTTTGGTTGGATTCGCCAAATCAGAGTTTCTCGGTCAAAGTAGCTTGGGAACAACTAAGAATTCATCATCAAATGGTTGATTGGCATGACATCGTGTGGTTCAAGAATGCTGTCCCAAGACATGCATTTCTTCTTTGGGTGGCTATCCAACGGAAACTCTCAACGCAGGATAGACTTCCTCGGTTTGGAATT
This sequence comes from Populus tremula, assembly GCA_964019445.1. NCBI lineage: Eukaryota > Viridiplantae > Streptophyta > Magnoliopsida > Malpighiales > Salicaceae > Populus > Populus tremula. The sequence continues at coordinate 2,305 of CAXHTJ010000887.1, read as the reverse complement.
CATGGTCCCAATAGGTGCTCACTCTGTCTCCGCAATAATGAAGATCACAACCACTTGTTCTTTGAATGCTCCTTTACGAAAGCATTATGGTGGAATGTTTGTGACAGATGCGACATTCCAAGAATGACAAAAAGCTTGGATGAATGGATTCGATTGGCCACTGTCTCTTGGCATGGCAAAAGTTTCGTCAACTTTTCTCGTAAACTAGGTTTTGCCGCTACAGTGTATTGTATCTGGCAAGAACGGAACACAAGGATCTTTGCAGAGGTGTCTAAAGCTTCGAATTTGGTTTTTGATCAAATCGAATGTATCATTCGCCATAAGCTTGTTTGATGAGGAATGTTCAACAAACAGATGAAAACATAAGGATCCAAAGACTTTGGAGGGTCAATAACATGGACTCTTAATTTGATGTTTAGCTGGTTGTTTTTGTACCCCTAACATATCTAGTTGGTCTAAGTTTTTGTTTTGTTATGTGGCTAGCCTGTAGCCATTTGTTGGTTTTCGTTTCTGTCCACATTGTAAATCTTGGGTATGCCCATTATATTTTTTGTATCATTTTCTTTTAATACATAAGTCAGCTTACCAAAAAAAAAAAACAAAACTCGTACAGCCTCTGTTGACCCGTGTTTGGATGCCTTGCCGAACTCTGATTAACATGACATTTTAACCCAAGGTACGAAAACATGTTAGGAGCCTCCATGTAAAATTTCAGCCCGATCCAATGGTAGGATTGAGAATTATGACAATTGCCGTAAAACTGGATAGTTGCACATTTTACGTCAAAATCCGAATTTGACCTTGCCTAGATCGTATCAATAAAATATCTAATAATATAAGATACCTTTAATTTATGGTAAATATTCATCTTAAATGCAGGTCTATCACATAAATGAAATGATTGATTGATGAGTTTAAGTATTGAAATTGAAAGGACAAAGAGAGGGTCAAACTTACAAAAGAGATATTGGTGTAGTTCAAACTGGAACACTGTTCGTTAATTGAGTCCTATCTCGAGTTCTAGATGTCCAAATGACATCAATGTTTTGGACAGATTCGGTAAGAGATAGGCCTAGAACTTTCATGTGGAGTCCAAGATTTAAAAAGGCCGTTTTCAAGTCTAAATTATATCAACAACGGAGAAGTCTGAATCTGTCCTGCATCCTAGATATTGTTCAGTGTTCAGCCTATATCTCGAGTTCTATAAGTCCAAATGACCTCAATTGTTTTTTCCTGGAAAGATAAGACAATTTTGTAGAACTTTCATGAGTACAGGTGGTTCCAGTTCTGATGTTAGCAATGACGTTTTATTCAGACAAGAAGATAAGGATTTTCACCAAGTCAAGAGCTGGCCACCCATTCAACAATTAATCATCAAATCAATAGTTCCAAATTTTGGCCTATAAAAGGAGGCATTTGTCATGCATTTAGGCATCTTGGTGTTCAGATTAAGATCATGCTCTTGCTCTCTTTCTTTGTATTTTATAATGTTTAAGTTTTATTTTATGTTATATTAATCTCTTGTTTATGCTTTTAATTTCCTTTCCTTTATTTATATAATTATGTTCTTATCTTGTTTATTTATGTTTCTTTCCTTCATTATGTTTAGCTAAATCTATTATGTCAAGGTGGAAAGGTTACACTAATGATGTAAGAATAAGTATAGTATAAACTCAACATGGACTTTAATGCTTGATACTAACATGTTTTATATTTATTATCTTGCTCACTCTATTAACCTTGCTTGTTAAATGATTAATCTAGATTTATCTTGAACAACCCCTAGTACAACAAATGCTTGGCACTTTCATAACCCAATCGTATGACCTACACCTGTGTTATGAAAGGAACTTGATTTGTTGTTAACATAAGTTATCACCATGAATACCTAATAATATTTACAAGTATTGGCATTACTCGAATAAGATAATTAATGTAATCATGTTAACAATTATAATCTGATTGGAACCTCCTTTGTGTGTGGTTTCCAGTTGAGTAATAAGAGTTTATACTATACTTGTTTGAAGTACCATTAGTGGATCCTCTAACCTTGACATTTGTTTTTATTATTGTTTAATCCTCACATTAATCTTACATCTCAAAGTCTTCTTTATTACTATTATTACTATTATTAATATCATTACTACTACTACTACTATTAATATTATTATTGCTGTTGTTGTTTATAATTTATATAGTTAACCTTCCTGTGGTTTGACCCCGGTCTTGCCAGGTTATTTATTACTTCGACATTCCTGAACTTAGGAGAAGACATCAATATTTTGGTCGTGTTAGGAAACAAACC